>WSFP011424928.1:0-22432 GCA_009831015.1 Picea engelmannii | reverse complement strand
TGTAAATATTACTCCAACTCTAACATGTTTTTTCATATCATTCTTCTACCTTACTCTTTCACTTATATTCATTTAAATGGTCTTTCTCAATGTTTTTATATATTTTATTAACCATAATCATTTTAATGATATAATCTCTCTCATCATTCTTACACATGCATATTATTTGTAGTGATAACAACTTTCATCTTGAGTTAATGCAATATACGATTAAAAAAGTCATGGCTCCACTATGTTATTAACCATATTTATAAACGCCAAATATTTGACTTGGCTGGATGTTAGATGTTACTATAACAATATACAGAAAAGCCAAATATTGACTTGACTAGATTTTAGATGTTACTAACACTATTGAGAAAAGCCAAACATTTGGTATTGATTAGTTGCGTTGAAAGCTTCCCATTCTCTAAAGCTGCTTTTCACTTCATATCATCTTTTTGTTTTTCTCGACCAGATTTGATAGAGAGATTTACAAGTTTTATCTTTTTCCCACACAAACATTATTATATGGTTCCATTTTTCCAAGCTGACTAAGATTTTTCTTAATTTGTTGTTTCTTTGTTGTTTACATAGATGTGATTTTAGAACAGGACGACCCATTTTTGTGGACCTTTAATCCCTATCGATTTTTATAATTTTCAATATTGATATTGATATTGATATTGTAGTAAACATCAAATTTATTATAAAGTAAATATATTATAAAGTTAAAAGTTGGAAGTTAAATATATTATAAAGTTAAAGGTTGATATTTATTTTTGAAAAGGTTTTGTTTAACTGTTTATAATATATATATATATTTTTAATCTAGTGATATAAATTTACAAGAAATTATTATTTTTGTTGTTTAAAATTTATTTGTGAATTTAAAAATGGATTCAACATGTTGGGGCACTGTGATTATACAGAAATAATCACTCAAATCTGTAGATGATTATATATAAATAATCATTCAAATTTGTGGATCTAACAATTTCAATTTCTCCTCGGATTTTAAGTATATGTCTCCAAAAAATATCTCCTCAAAAGAATAATTTCTTAGAAAGTTTAGACCATGGCATTTTCCAAATGTCTAATATTAAAATGACTTTGGTTAAACTTTCTAGATTTTGGTTTTTATACCAGAAATCTGGATAAAACAACTAAGTTTTGTTGTTTAATTTACATTTCTGAATGCATAAATAGCCACTCAAATCTCCAGATCAAACCATTCTTCACCAAATTTTGGAAAGAGCAACCTGTCATAGGGAGAGGGGAAAAGGTTGTTATCTATTTTTTTAAAAAGGCTTTGTTTAACTGTTCTAGGAAATGAGTTTTTTTGGGGAATCTGGTGATATAAATTTGCACGAAATCATTATTTTTGTTGTTTAAAATCCATTTCTGAATTCAGAAATGGATCCAACATGTTGGGGCACAGTGATTATACAGAAATAATCACTCAAATCTGTAGATGATTATACAGAAATAATCATTCAAATCTGTGGATTTAACAATTTCTCTTTGAATTTCTAGTTTTCCTAGAAAGTTTAGACTAGGGCATTTTCCAAATGTCTAAATATTGAAACGACTTTGGCTAAACTTTCTACCTTTTGGTTTTTATGTCCGAAATCTGGACAAAATCACTACTTTTTGTTATTTAACTTACATTTCTGAATGTATAAATGGATTCAGCGTGCTGAACAACCCTTGGACATTTCTATTATACAAACGTAGCCACTCAAATCTGCAGATCTACCTATTCTTCACCAGCAAAAAGTTAAATCTAAACAAATATCTATTATAAAGTTACCCGCTGAACTATATCTGGATACAAAATAGTCAAAACCCTTTACAGTAACCCAACCACCATATCACCTTTTGTCATTTCTGACGCAGTCAATCTAAAAGAAGTCGGTGATAAAATGTTCATTGAAGTTGACAACACAACGCGGCCCGAGAAGTGATTCATGAGGTACAGCAACGACTACAGTGAGAAATGAAAAGAAGCAAATGGAATGGAAGCTTCCACTTGAATAATGCAGTGAGTGACAGAGAGTGGGGCTTTAATTTCCTATTCCTCTACCTACTCGGATAATGACAGCTGAGCCAATCACATGACCACAACCCGAGCTTCAACAAATTTCATTCCAGCGATGTTCTATCGGCAGGCAACTGGAGAGCCTCCACATAAGTTTAAACGGTGTGTTGCACCTAACTTATTTTGGAAGGATAAGTTAAGACAAATTATCGTTAGAAAGCCTCCACCTAACTTCACGAGGGAAGAAGACGAAGTACACCACAAAAATCCGATAGAAAGATAAAGGAGAGGATATTATTGTGTCTAATTTTTAAATAAATTTCTAATTAAATAAATTCTTACCTTTTAAACAATTTATAAAACAATGTCTACTTTAACAATGAAACCATATACCTGCTCTAGCTGCCTCTTTATATTATAAATATATATGGCTACCTTCCCTCTGTCCACAACCTAACCCTAGCACCTTCATTCTTCATTCGTCTGTGAATATGGGGAGATCTCCCTGCTGCGAGAAGGCTCATACCAACAAAGGGGCCTGGACGAAAGAAGAAGACCACCGCCTCATCGCTCACATCAGAACCCACGGTGAAGGTGGCTGGCGTTCCCTTCCCAAGGCCGCAGGTTTCTTGCCCAGTCTCTGCTTTTTCAATGGAATTAATAGCTGCTTGTATATTGATTCAAGGCATTATATATAACGTTTTCTAGATTTTTTTATGCTACAGGACTGCTGAGATGCGGAAAGAGCTGCAGGCTCCGATGGATAAACTACCTGCGTCCGGATCTCAAGCGTGGAAGCTTCACAGAAGAAGAAAACGAACTCATCATCAAACTCCACTCCGTCGTCGGCAACAAGTATATAACTTCTTCACCTCTGTTGTTCCAGGGACATATTGAACCTGGATCTGTCATAAAAAAAACTCGATTCTGAAGTTTCAACTGTGGACCGAACTGATATTAATCAGTCTGTTAAACTGTGCAGGTGGTCTCTTATTGCAGGGAGATTTCCTGGGCGAACGGACAACGAGATAAAGAACTACTGGAACACCCACATCAAGAAAAAATTGCTGAGCAAGGGACTCGACCCCCAGACCCATTGTCCCCTCGGCCAGCCCTACAACAGCAATACCAGCGTCTCTCGGCCTGCTCCTGACCACGAAATTCCGGGATTCCAAAACCCTAGAACGCCGGAGATAGCAGACTTCTTCCAACGCGACCGATCGGAAAACTCGCCTATCGAATCGGCTGCATCGGATTTGGAAGAGCATTCCGATCTCAATCTCAATTTGTGCATAAGCTTGCCGTCTAATTCGCCGCCCGCCGCAAACGGACCTTCGAGCGTCGATAGAACCGTGGTTTCAGATTACTTCTGTCCGTGGACTGTTAACTCCAGAAATGTTGGGATGGCTGGAGAAATGATGAGAGAAAGTGTGAACAATAGGGTATTTCTTTAGTCTCCAAGCTGGTTTAATCAATGTACAACAGTAATACGTGGCCAACAGTCACAGCCACAAGCATTCAAATCAGTGGCAGTTGCACTGAGTCAATCCTGCCATTTTAATCAAATTCCATATGATAAAACAGATACAAATAGCATGGTTGCATTATTCGAGTCATAGTAACAATCCGTATATGTTTCTGTTAACTCCAATCTGTATGGATTTAACAGATTGGATTTATATTAAACTCAGATGTATTATATTAATTTTTTTAACATAAATTTTAGTTTTATGTAAATAGTATATATTGTATTTATTTTTTAAGGCATTTGCTAAACGTTTTATTTTTTTGTTTTTTTTTTCACAGTTGTGTAAATTTATTTTTTGTGTTTTTTTAGGATAATAGTTATGTAAATTTGGACAAAATCATTATTTTTTATTACTTAAATTGCATTTCTAAATATATAAATGGATTTAACAAGTTGAAAAACTTTTGAGACACTTTGATTATACAAAGTTAACCACTCAAATTTGTAGATCCAATTATTCTAGGACAAAATCAAACACCAGAAAAAAGCTAAAAAATCATATTAAAAAAACTAAAAAATAGAACATTTAGATTAAGATTAATTTTTTTAATATGTAAATTTAGTATTTTTGTTTTAATTTTAAAGTTTTATAGAGTAATTTTTATATTAATTATAAATATAAATTTTAAGTTTTATAAAATAGTTTTTATATTAAATATATATTATTATATTTATATTTAAATAACATATAATACTTTTATTATTTATTATATTTTTTTAATATATATTTAAATGTTATTTATGAGAAATGCATCTTGATACAGTCAATACAATTAAGGAAAAAAATGTAAAATGTTGATGAGATATTTACATATGTGTGCAGGCTATGTTAAATTCATTGAAGTAGGCTGCCAATCACTATTTATATTTATATTGGTGTAACATAGATAGGATGCCATTTTATGCTTAGAACCTTCTTTATAAAAAGTTGAATATAGACTTGTGTAGGGCTATATTAAATGCATTGAAGTAGGCTGCCCATCACTATTTATGTTGGTGTAACATAGAAAGGATGTCATTTTATATTTAGGAGCTTCTTTATGAAAAGTTGAATGTAGACTTATGATCTTGGATGTGTATTGAAAGTTCAATGTAGAATTTAGGATCTTGGGTGTATGTTGAAAATTTTATTCCATTTAAATTTGATTTTTTTAATTTGTTAGGTCTTTTAGTTTAAGTACCAACCATTATTACTAAAGTAACATTATTTTTTTTCTCATAAAAATAAAGGGTTTATGAATTTATACTAGACTTTTTTTTTAGTGATTAAACAAATTTTTAAGTGATTGTATGTTAGGTGAGGGTTTATGAATTTATACAGAAATTTAATTTGGTTGGAACTTATAATTGCATTTAATTAAGTAATAGAAATTTTGATCATGGAATTTATCCTCGAGAGTTTTAACACATTTTAAGATGGTCCAATTAGTTGGAAATATTTAAATTAGTTAAGGTAGAAATTTACTTCCTTTGAAAAATCCGAGGTAAATCTTATTGAACACAAGATGATAGAGTGGACTTAGAAATACCTTGCACAATTACTGGTAGTACTCTAAGTATTTCTACTTTCATCACTTCTCATAATGGGCAAGGAGTGGTGGTAGCAGTGGATGGTACATCTCAAACGGCTTTGGAAATATGTTCAATCTCCACACTACATCCAATAATAAGGAAGTCATATGAAACTATAGAGACTGATCCTCAAGACCTTCCAAGCATTATGGATGGAAATATTGTTGTTTGAGAGAAACCCAATTCTTATGTACTTGGGAGAAATTCTTTCCCCATATACTCTACTCACCAACATTACCACATCCCTCATCAATTATTTAAGTTAGTTCATGGGGTAAACATTTGTGAAATGTCTTGTTTCCATCTCACCAACTCTCAATCACCTTGACTAGATTGTGCTCAATGGAAAATGTTTGCACTGAGTCTTTGTCCAACAATGTTTGTGGAGCAAGCAATTGATATATTGTCTTCAAAGTGTGGGGAGAATATTAACTAATTTGCTTAATATTATTGACGTAAACACTACATTCCTTGGTATTGGCTCAATTCACCAACCAATGTCTTGTGTTGAGACAAAACAAAACCTTTTCCCTATCTCCAAATCTATGTAGTTGTGATAATCGCACCATGTAATCGGTAGATCCAATGCTAGATGTGGTTATAGATGTCTCGATTGGCCGAGTTTCCCTTCGATATGTCTCAAGTAGGCTACCAAAAGTGTAATCGTATGGGACACCTATGCTAATATTTGTATCATTGTACATAGAACTATTCTCTATTTCCACCACCCTTGTTGTCTCCTTTGTCTTGCTATAGAACATTGTCAATAGCATGTATGCCTATGGAATTATGTTTAAATGCACTACAAATGATATGCTCAATAGTTCTTATTAATGATATTACTAGCATAAATCTTACTAATAGAACTGAAACACAATATTTGAGTTTGCATATCACACTAGCTTGGATGAAAGAGCATTGAGAACAAAATTAAAGAATCATACAAGAAATCCTATAATTAGTATTGAATTTTTGTTGTTGATCAGTGTGGTATTAATCTATCAACTTTGAATGTAGGATACCCATCATGCCTTCAATATTGGTATCAATGTTAACTTTGATAAATGTAGAAAAACTGGTAAATTTGTGAATTGAAACCTTGACCTTGCTCCCACTTGATGAAATCAGAACCCAATAGAGAATGCTTTGAAACACTGATATTTCCATAAAACAACTGGACATGATCACAAGCTTATGTTAACAAGTGCAATCCTTGGTCTAATTATTGAAAATATATCACCTAAATGATGGCTCAATCCTTGACTTTTGAAACCCTAATGTCGACTAAGAAGAGGAAATTCCCTTGAGCCTCACTACTTAACTGCTTTGATGCCCTTGCTAAGCTTGACTAATATGCAAAGCCACTTCATCACCTTGGGCATGAACATAAGTATTCTCTCGAGGGATAAACAACAAAGTCAAGAAGCTTTATAATATTTATGCAAAGTGTAGATGAAACATCTTCAAATTAAACCTTTTCCTTTTTGCACTAAAATTAAAAAAAAATGTTCACCCTTTACAAGTTCCTAAGAAAAGGATTAACATCATAGTGAGTAGCTCAACTAATGAAGGGGACAAGCCCTTTGTGGGTGAAAGAGGGATGTGCTCCAAGATTTTTGGTTGGAACAAGTGTGAAGATGAAGATATAAAACCCTTTGTAGGTTTAGAAGTGAGAGATGAACCCTTAGATTTCACTTCAACTAGTAATCCTTTATCACAATGGCTAACTAAAGGCTTAATTGACCATCGAAACCATCATTGGTAACACCTTGGGGGAGACTATATTATACCTGTACCTTTAAAAATGTATGGGATTAGGTCCTAATTATCCTTACGACCATAAGATGAAAGGTGAAATGGAATTTTCCCTTTACAACTATGAGGGTAATATTGATAATTATGCTTTGCCACTTTTCTTCATGGGTATAAACTTGAAGGATAAAGGAATCTCACCCTTCATGGATGTGCATGTGTTACAAGGAAAATCCCTCTATCTCTAGGGGTAAACAACAATGGACACAACACCTAGAAATCAACGGTGATCTCAAGTATGCTAGATAAATAAAAAATGCTAACAAGAGAAGGATATAATCTTACCTCATTCAGACGTCCAAAGATGACCATGGTTGAGCTCACGACTGTAAGCTTGATTCCTGCAACTTGTCCTCAACATCCAAGATACAGAAGCATATATAAATTATATAGAATGTTAGCATATAAACTAGCATAATCCATTAACATGCATAAAAAATACACCCATGGAAAGTAATACAAATATTTGCAACATATAATTGGATGAGAAAAGAGTATTTCTATTAATGTAATCAATAGAAGTACATAGGTGGCAAACTTCTATAATGACACATATCATAACCGAGAAACTAAGTCCCTCCAGCTGGGCCTTCACCACATCAATCCTCCACAAAAGGCAAGCTCACAAGTAATAAGAGTCATTGAGTTTCTCCATCTCAAGATAGGAAGAGCTTGGGGGTTGAACATAAAGAGTTCAAACTTTCAAGGACAAAGGGATGCATACTCAATATCAGGTGAAATTTTTCCAGAGTGTCTTTTCTCTCAATTATGAATGTATGTTGAAGGCTTGTATATGGATCAATTTATAACCTTCAACTATAATTGAAGGGTCAAGTCGAACAGGGATGATTTTAGGGGCTAAATTTCTCTCATGGGCTAATTTTCCATGGTTTTTCCAAAAACGAGATTCATTATTTTAAAAATTATTCGCCCAAATTATATAGGATAAAATTATTTTACCTTAAAAATCGCCAAAATTTTATAAAAACTATATAAAATACTTAGAAATTTTAATATTTTTATAAAAAATTCATCAATCATTTATAGTTAGCATATGAAGGATTAGTAAGATTCGCCAAGGTTTCTAAATTTTAAAATAAATTTCCATCCTTAAAATCATCCCTGAAGTCGAAGTGTTTCCAGTATATGGAAGGTCAATGATCATGAATCTCATGACTTGGCATGGAAACCCAACACATTTTTTAATTTTTGAGCACAAAACCCGATGTACACAGGCTCTAATGGAGAAACCTATGTATACATGAGTTTTCTAAATGTGACCTGCGTATATGTACAAAATTTTGAATTTTTAGCTCTGGAATGAACAAAAAGGGGAAACTTGAGTCTGCAGAGGGAAAGGGAAGGCCATCAAAGAAAGATGCGGGGAGTGTGGAAAAAATTGCTATAACACATGGCCTCCAATGTGTGAGGTCAAAGGAGTAATTGTGATGTCTGAAATACATTATAATTCCAAGAAGTGGAATAGTGAGGACTCAGGTGGAAGAGCTAGTCACCCATGAGAATATTACAATTCATATTTACTATGTACACATGGCTGCCAAAATTGATTACACTGTAGATCCATGTGGATATATAACAAATAGTTGTTCATGGCCATGAATAGGAAATACAAAGTGGAAAAATGCCATAGGATTTCATAGTCATAAACAATACATAGTGGAGTCCATTCTCAAAATCAACTTAAGATATCTATATACAATGGAGTAGAATTTGTTCTTCCTTGATCACTAAAGTCATATAGGTACTGGTCTGATGAAAGATATCAACATATATAGGATGCTTCTATTGTAAACTGGAGGTCTTATACATTATCCACTGAAGGTACAAGTCTACATCATGTGAATAAAGGAGTTGAAGTTGAACATAATGAGACTTCATTTGATTATCGATCATTGAGGTATACCATTAAAAAACATGAGACAACCCACTGATAATGAAAGTATGCGTCAAGGCATTGAGTACATTCAATAAGTGTGAATAAGGGTGTTGAGGTCGAACACTTGAAGAATCCATCGATTAGGAGACATTGATGTATTCCCAACTGTCAATGGCGGGAGAAATTGCCACTGATGACTACAGGCCTCTAGGTACTCATATAACTCTAGATCTTTATTCTAGAATAGATGAGTTGAAGTTGATGGAAGGAGACCCGCTGAAAGGAGTGAATTAAGGAATCTCTCATCATCCAACATGAGGTAAAAATCAATATCTTGATGATTAGGAAGAACTCGGATGAATAGGATGTTCAGGTACCAACGACCATGCATATCTCTCGCATGCACCAGATGCAAGTAGTACATGGAAGAGACCCTTTGACTAGCAACAAATAATGAAAACTATCGACAAAGGAGAGGAAACCACCAATAGGGTCTAATGGAATCCAAGACACTACATGAATCCCAATGTCTAAATATATTGTTTTCCATCGAACACAAGTGAAACCCCCCATTCAGTGACCAATGGAGAGATGTCATATGTTGGGTTCAAGGTCACCTACCAATGATGAAAGTAGGCCCAGGGTGCAATGTAGGACAACAAATTCATGCGATTCTTAGGTTCACTTGTAAGGGGATGACCGACATGCAAAGTCAAGAGTTATCAGGAATGACTGACACAGGCTTAGAATTCCTTTGAACAACATCATGACACATATGGATAACCCAGGAAACATATACTTAACACTGATTATTGACAAAAGTTTGTGATGCAAAAGGCATCAAAAAACTCTCCATAGGGACTGGAAGAATAACCAGTCGGAGGAGTATACTATATGTAACAATTTCATCTTCCTAAGACCATGCTAAACCCAAAACTTGGATGAAATGGACTCAATATTTTGTGCTATGTTCAAAGGCAACATGACTACTTCCGATAGGAGATAATATTTTTTTCCTACCCTTTTCTTTTTTTTGGTTTTTCATAGTAAAATAAACGGCATGATATAAGAGAGGAAACGAGTGTCACGAGTAAGAAACTAGTTTCAAGAAGTAGAACATACCTATGATCAATGCAGGGAAATGTATGTAGGACATGGACACTCGGGGGGATGTTTCCTCTATGAGTACAGGGTTGTCAGGTTGTAAAGGATATATGGAAGGCACTACTTGGATAATGCTGAAAATTGTTGGGGCAAGAGGCTTATACCGAGAAAGCGGGAGCCAACATTAGGCTCAACAGTGAAATAAATATAATGGGATGCAATTACAACTTAACTCAAAGAGTGTCATTTTTCATATATTTTAGTTCTCTGGGCCCAAAAAAGTATAAAATAATACCGAGGAGAACTCTTCTAGCCAATGGTGACTACAGTATTCATTTTTCGTAAGTAGTCTACTTGGTTGGGAAAAGGGTTAAAATTATACCAAAATAGATTCCCTTTCAAAGACATTTCACGAGTGTGAAAGAGACGAGTTCACTCGACAATATTTTCATTTTTTAGGAGTCAGAAAATATCTTAACTAAGACTCGGCGAGAGTCTCATAGGTAGTGGTTAGAATGAGATTGAGTAATATTAATGAGGTTCAAACGTTATGTCATAGAGGGGCTATAAGGGACTCTCGATCCTAATAGAAAACTTACAATATGGGCACCAAAATGAAAAGGGGAGCTAAGCGAGGATGCCCATGGAAGGTAGGCTCTACCACATAAATTACAAGACTTGTAAACAAAAGAGAAGGTTTCGTGTCACAACTCAATGGGTTTTATCCTAAGGAAAAATGATACAAGAAACGTATAATGAAAAAATGCATGGACGGTAAAATCTAACCTATATTCCAATTTCGAGATCATGACCTATCAGAATGGATCAACATAAAGAAAATACCAAAGAAAATGTCTCCAAAGTTCTGTATATAAGACCAAAAACACTAACCCGGAATTTCATAAGTCTAATATAGAAACATCTAATAATACATGTGTTAAGGGACATAAAAATTGAAAATAAGAAAACCTAAAAGTACAATATGTATAGAGGACTACACAACCTTGCAACTTATGCATAGTAGTTATCTAGGTAGGGATCATTGCTAGGCCAATCCAAGGGATGTTTTGGTAATCAACTTGTAAATTTCATAGTTCAAGAGGAGGCCAAAAATCCAAAATCATAGCTTCAAGGATAGCCTCATCTAAAGGAGACTCAACATCCATGAAACCAAGGCTCAACAACTCAAAAATATCATGGCTTGAGGTATCAAAAATAACAATATCAACTCACAATTACCATGAGTCATTGATTTTCTCCATCTCAAGATAGGGGGAGCTTGGGGGATGAACACAAAGAGTTCATAATTTCAAGGAAAAAGGGATGCAGACTCAAGATGAGGTGAAATTTCTCCAGAGTATATTTTCTCTCAATGATGAATGTATATTCAAGGCTTGTATATGTCTCAATGTATAGCCTTCAAGGGTCAATTTGGAGTGCTTCCAGTATGTTAGAATCTTTATTTTTGAGTAAAGTTGGGAGTTTTTTCATAGTTTGTAAAGTCATACCTTGGTTTTGGGAAGACCAAGGCATTCCTAAATGAGTCATAGTGAGTGTGTTCTATTCATGAAGTCATTGATAAAATAAAGGGTAATATGCATGTCAATAGAGAGTTAAGTCATAAATTTGAGTCAAAGGGTGTTGTGTCTATCTCATAATACACCATCAAGGGGTATAAGAGTCCATCATGTTGAAATATTTTTAATGGTCCACTTTTTCCTAAGTCTTGAATCATATTAAAAAGTGGGAAATTATGTCCTAAGGTCGAGTCATAGGTTAGGGTGAATGTCATGTAAAAAGGTATTATGGTTCATCATAACCTTTCATGAGGACAGAAAAGGGACAATCATGACACTACATGCCATTTGTACCATTTCAAGCTTCAAAAGTGTACCCATTGTGCAAGTTCGTTGTGCAAATTCCTTAACTTGCCTTGAAACATCTTGTCAACTTGGATAAGCGCTTTCCATTTCAAATTTCATACCTTATCCATTCAAGCATGTATTGGACACATTTTTTTCTTTCTCTATTGCCTCCAAGACTTGTGCATAGTCCATAGCCTCTCCAACAAGCTCCAAATCTCTCTACTACAAAACTCCATTCGCTACACAAATGATGTGTGTTGTCAATCACTACGCAAACCCTGTGTGCCACCATTTTATACGCTAGACTGTAACTCTGTTGTTTGTCGTGCACTCTTCATTCATTTCAATCACTGTATAAGAGCCCTTCTTGGAGCCTATTGCAAGTTTATCCTCTGAAGGAATTCTCCTTTCAACGAGGTTTTCTTCATTCAAGCCAATACCTAGCCATCCTAGTTTGTTGTGTAAGCTTGCATGCTAAGTGTAAAGGTTTTTCTTCTTTGAGTAGTTACTTTTGCAAGGAAGACATTACAGAACCATGACTTCACAAGGAAAGAAAAAAATAGAATATCATAGGAAGGAATTATGAATCATTACAAGGAATGCAGACCAGCCATTGACAATGCATGTGCAGTCCTTTCTAATGCTCAGTCAAAGTTGAAGAGGAATGTGGCCTTGTTGATGAAGGTGGTGAATTTAAAGAGACAAAACCTTTCATTGAGAAAATAAAATAGGGCCTTAAGGCTACAAGTGAAATTGGATGAAGAAGCTAAGGACAAGCTAAATCTCCTTGCTAAAGTTGCAGAAATATGAGTGAGGAAGCCTTATTTTTGTCTGTTTTGGGTATGGACCCATGTCAAAGTTTTGTTCAGATCATTAAAGTTGTGGAAAACATACATTTTGATGTTTATGAAGGGTTGTTTCATCAAGGCGGTGACATCAAATATTTTTTGTGCACAATTTGTTGTCTTAACTCAGAAACAATCATACACAACACTTGCATAGAGAATATTCGCTATGAAAATGTTGTAAGCTCACCTGATCATAAAGGACGATATGTGATGAAAGGAATACAAGTTTTTAGGAAGATGCATGGTTCCCAACCATTTTTTTCCACCTTGTTCCACACGAGAAACCACAGAATGGACATTTTCTACACAAAGCCTCTACGCAAATGTTGTAGCGAGCACTTGCACAACAGTAACCAGAATTCGCTATGAAAGGGTAACATAGTTGTCCAATAGCACACATGATGACTTGAGGCACTCCATAAATGGACCTGATGACTGATCACAACCACATGGTCGATTTTTTCTCAATATATATGATTGTAAAGGATATTTTGGCTATGTTATGATTGGCAAAATCAGATTTTCTATTTTTAGTAAATCTTGTAGAAGTTCTTGTTCTCTTTGAAAGAAACCAGATCCATGATTCTAGGATGTAGTAGTTCGACCCCTAGAAGCTAAGCGTGGAATTAGTTTTCTATATATGGTGATTATTTTGATGTAAAGAGGGGAAAGTTGGCAGAAGTATAGACATTTTGATCTTCATTGTAATTTTTTGAATCTAATAGAAATACAAATGTGGAAGTCTTGAACTCTTTTGAAAAATATTCTAATGGTCCTGATCTGAATATTTTTCTCTTATCTTTGTATGTATTTCTTGTGTACTTACTTTCATCTTCATTTTTCTTCTATTTAAATTGGATAATTAAGGGTCTAGAATTCATCGAATGGTGCTCTAAACTTAAGTGATTTAAACTGTGTTTATCTTCTTAACTTAGGTCAGAATTCACCTTTCATGGTGTTGTGATTTTTTTATGTGTTTATGTTCCTCTTTCACCCTACATAATCAAACTCAGAACTAAAAGTTCATCACCTCATTTACCATTTGTTCCTCTGAGAGTTCTACCTACCTGTCATTGTTTTCTGTTGTTTTCAAGGGTTGAATCCATAGTCGTAGAGATAATATACCTCCTTGCCAACAAACCTTGAAAAAAATACCTCAATAATCCAAACCTAGCCATCAGTTCAAAAGAAGTCTATATATCAGAGATCAAGTCTTAAAGAGAGTCCTCTCTAGATTGGAAGGGCTATATTCCAGTCTTAAAGTTGGTTTCTAGGTTACATTTGTAGGTTGTTTCTTCAGCCCAAAAATTTACTCAGTGTTAACATAGTATATGGAATATCAAGGATCATGAATATCATGACTTGGCATGGAAACCCAACACATTTTTTAATTTTTGAGCACAAAACTTGGATATATTTTCTTCACACATATTTTATAATCCATCGTGCTCTTTAAAGATGAAATTAAATTTTCATTTGCTAGACACCACTAAACTTCATCTCGTTACACTTCCATTCATGGTATTGCACATTATGATTATGAGTTGAATGGATATATGGATATCATTTTGCTATGGTTAATTCTAAGTTATTTCTAGATCAATCTATACTATCTTTTGAGAAAATTTTGTTTTTCATGGTTAAGTATCAAGCAATGGATAAATGGATTTTATGTTGAACACGTGATCACACACTAAATGAAATGAATATTATATATTTGATTCATAAATACATGTGCATAATATAAGCTAAGGAATCAAAATACCTTTGGACAGATCACATACTCTTAATCATTTTTCATATTTGGTTTGATGTTATGTGATGCTAATCTTGGGATAAATCAACCTCATTGTGGAATCATGTGATAAAAACATATTTGGAATTTATTTTCCTTGAGGTCACAATTTTATGGCTGACATCTTTCCTTTCGTGGTACATGGTTGATTAAACTTGTTGTTTCATACAATCTCATGAAGGATAATCTAAATTTTGGAAATATAAACATTGAGGACTCTATTGCGTATGATTATTTCATGGTGCATTCTATCTATCATAATCATAACTTGAGAAATCCACCATCATGACAATTTCACTTAATCAGTCTTATGTCCCTTTAAATTTCTAGCATTCATTGTGTAAGACTTGGATAACTTTGGAATAATTCACATCGTGTTATTGTTATCTTTCAATCCACACTTTCATTCAATAATTGGGCATTGAAACATCAAACATGTTTTTGGTAATAAACTATGGTTCTATCACTTATTGTGAACTCATTTGTGATACTAGATTACACTCATATCTTCAACTCTTGTGATTTGATCTAATATTAATTTGCATATTTTAACACACTCTCGTATAATTAAAGGGAAATTGATTTTTTTGGATTAATTACATAATTAACTAAGATAAAAAAAATATTCTCCCACATTACAATGACTAGGATTAATTGACCTTGGATACCCCCTGGTCTCGGAACCCTTTTCTTAGTTTTAAGTGAGAAAGGAAATGTCACTGAGGTGATAGTGGGTGGCTTGCCTAGTGGCTGTCTTTGGGTTCTTACAACATGTGCTTGGGAATTTTAAAATAAGTAAGAACTTTAGATCTAACATTTTGGTGTTATTGTCGAGGACAAAGTCCATTACCCTAAGTTTAGAATATCATATAATCAATTTTCATGAGAATTCATTGAATGAGTAATTAACTTTTAATCTCATCTGGTGACTCCACAAAGTGAACCCTTCCCCAAGAGATATTCTATGAGATTATATTCTCTATAAGGAATAGGTCATTTGATCTTGGAACGTAAGAGATACCTTCATAAATGAATATGTAGATCCAAGGACTCAAACTTCTTAGATTCTTCCATTGTTGAGGAAATACGTTATTTGTTTGAGAGCGTTAAGGTGAAACACTTGGGCGTATGTACCCTTTCTTCATAAATTCCTCCAACTGCATTTGTAATTATTTTAACTATGGTGTACTCATTCTGTAAGGTGTTTTTGACACCGTTGAAGATCCTGACACTAAATCAATAGATAAATATATTTCCCTTTTTGGTGGCAACCCTGGTATTTCCTGAAATACATCTTCAAGTTTTTGGAGTACCGTAAAAACTTCAAGGCTTGGCCACTTTGTATTTTTTTTCTCCTCCACATGGGATTCATACAATTGACACGATTTTCTGAAACATCTGTTCAGTTGTAAGGCTTAAATCTCCCTTATAGAGATGGGTCTTGGAACTCCCTTCACAGTTCTTTGTTTTCCATCTCCATCAAGACATGTAAATGTCTTTCTATGACAATATAGGATAGCATGATGCTTTTCCAACTAATCCATTCCAATTAGAATATCATAAGACCCCAATGGTATGATATTTATATCAACACTATTATTCACACCATTAAGACCTATGGAACAACTTATGACTATATCATGGATTCTCCTTTTGGTTTCAGTGGCTAGCTGCACCAAACTTGATTTCCCAAGATTAATTTTCTCCAAATGTAATCTATCCATTATTTTAGGATCAATGTAACAATGACTTTCTCCCGAATTAATTAAAATAGAAAAAGGATGATTCATTATCTCACCTTCCACCTCAATCGTGTTGGATTGGTACTATGTTTTTCGATCATCTAAGGCTGCATAAATCCTTCCCATGTTTTCAATTATTGTAGCCTCTTGGATGTTGTGCATGGTCTTCACTCTGTCCTTTCTATGAGGGAAATCCTTGTACATGTGATCTTCTTTGCATCCCCAACATTGAATTGGTGGTCTTCCCATTTTTCCCAAGGAGTGTTCTTTCTTGGATTCATCCTTAGCATATTGATCTTGATGATTTTTATTAGGCTCATTTCTATTGAAATGAGTTTTGAATCCCCTCTTCATCTGCTCATACTTCTCCTTCTTCTTATCCTTCCAAGACTTCTACATGGGTTCTCTGCTCTAGCCTTTCTCATATAGGTATTTATCCTTCCTGGTGGTCTCTATCTAGGTCTTAGGCTCATCATACCAAATATTTTCTTGATAAAAGGATGGTAGTCCACTCAAAAACCTTTGTATTTTCACCTTCTCATAATTTATGAACCCGACATACTTTAACAACCCCAAGAACTTCTTCTCATATTCTTTCATAGTCATGCTTCCCAGCCTGAGTTCAAAGAACTCCTACATTTTCTTTTCATAGAAATGCTCTGAGAGGTACTCATGGAAATAATTTTTGAACTACTTCCAAGTGATCCTATTCTCATTAATATGTTCAACTTGCTTCAACTGGTCTCACCACATAACATCTTTCTCATGCAAATGGTAGGTTAAAATTATGGCTTCTAGGTTTGATGAATAGTTATGAAACTGGAAATATCTCCCGAGTCCAAGAACCCATGATTCAACATCATCTTCCCTTTCTCTTTCACCATCAAAGGATGGTGGCCTAATGTTCCTCAACTCTCCTTGCAAACTATCCAATTCATGTCTTCTTCTTTGGTGCCTAATGGGAGATACCTCTGGACTACTTATGGAATCTTGAGATGCATAAGACCTTCTTGTTGAGTAAGGAGGTGAGTGGTGTTTATGAGCTCTTATAGAACTCCTCGAATAACCGACCCTTCCACGATCATCTCTTCTTTCATGATACCTACCTTCTTCCTCTTTCTTTGATCTATTCTTTGTTTGTCTCTACAACTAATTTAAGCTCTACAACACTCGGGCATTTATCGGAATTTTCTCTCTCATCATCCTCTCATTGTCTGCCTTGTAGCTCTGCACTTCTATTTTCACGCTTCTCACAGTTTCTATCAATGTTTATTTCTCCCCTCATCCCTTTTGTCCGTTGGATTCTATCTCTGCATTACCAATTCAAATATTTTGACCTTGGGCCTCTTAGTCATGGCTAGAAGATTCCTCTCCTTCTTTCATTTCTTGAATACGCATTTTTAACTAATATGTTTAAACCCCTTAACTCTGTAAAATGTGAAAGTGACCATTTTGTTAGAATTAAGCATATGATAAACAAAATTTGTCAACAATGATATAGGTCCTTTCAACTCATGAAGAATATATATATATATATATACACACACACACACACATATATATATATATAGTCCTTCCATGTTATCCCTTGGCCGATACAAAATTCAATTCTACATAGGATATTCCTTCAAACCCCTTTCCCAAGTGACCATGACTCGAAACCATGGGCCAAATCCTTCCTTAGTACTTTTCCTTCTTCAAAAATGAAAATTCAGCCATTATCCCTTTTTCCTTCAGCTCTCAATTGCATGTATGGCTATGACCCTGTGCTTAGCTGAAAAGAGCTTATCTGGAGCTTCAAGACTTTGGGCTTCAGGGGCTTCACCCTCATCAAACTACATTCCCTTCGAACGCCGAAATGGAGAGCTCCCGGAGAGGCTCTTCGAAGTATCACTACTCCGGTGCTCTGAAGATTTGGACTTCGGAGGTTCTTACTACATCACACCTAAAAACTCTCGAACTTTCAAACCTCTAAACTTTCAGAGTATCATCAATAACTATGCACCAGGGGGGTGATACGTGGTGAAATTGTAGAGATGACATGTGGCCCATTCTACAGGTGACGCGTGTCAAGTTCTAATTGACCCAAAAGGTCTACGAAAACCATGAAATAAGATGACATGTGGCACATATAAGGCAGGTCTATGTCACCCTAGGTGACATCATCCTGCCATGTCACTCTAGCTTTATGGGCCTTTGAGGCTTCAAACTTTGGAGGATTTCCTAACATCACATTACAATTCCTCCGAATGCCAAAGAGAAAAACCCCGAAGGGTTTGAGGATCAATGGTCCAGGTTTTCTGCTAAGATATGTGGTCATTAGGAGCTCTGGGACTCCAGGATTCAGGGAATTTTGCAACACAACACAACATTTTCCCCCGAATCGCCTCTCTCCAAAGCTTTAATACTTCAACACTTCTTGTAACAAAACACTGAAAATATCCCTAAATGTTGAATTTCCAAACAAATCTATGTCATTCTAGGTGACATCATCATGTCCTGTCACTCCAGTGCTCCGAGTCTTCAGGACTTCAGGCTTCGGAGGATTTCGTTGTTGAACACCACCCAACCCTCGAACTGTTGAATGTCAAATTCCCGAATACTTTCTAATATGTGAACACATGTCCTTGAACATGAATGGTCTAGATTTACTCCGAAGTTTGGGACTTCGAGAGATTTTCTTCTTGGAAGCTTAAGGGTTTGCTTCTCTCGAAGTGTTGTGCCTCCAAACTGTTGTGAGATCTATGGCTCACACTCGTTCGCGCACAGATCTGACATCTGGGATCTGATCTTCCCCATTGTTCCTCACCTCCTGATTTATGCTTGATCCAATGGCCCATATCTTTCCTTGGCCAAATCCAACAGTCAAGTACCCCTCCTAGTGATCTACGGAGTAGATTCACTATGGGACTTTAGAACTTTGGAGATTTTACCTTCTTATCATCAAGGACATAAAAAATTGTCGAAGAAATGAAGTTCGAAGGACTTGAGGGTTTAACCATTTCGCTCCTTTGCTATATATGACGGTTGTGAAGGATTCTGACCCTTCTTGAATAGATCCTACGGCCATTGCGGTTTCCCAAACCACTACACCTCTTTAGATTTCAAACACAATTAAGGTGTGGTCTCAACGCCTTCTTCCATTCTGCAACTTAAATTCACTATGAAACTTTTTCTTCAATCTTAATTTACATGTCCCAACTAGGATTAGTGTTGTAAATGGGCCCTCATACCAATCTGTAACATACCTAGCCACCCACAAGTCGGGTTACGCTACTTCAATCCCACTGTCAAACTTATTTCTCTTACAAATACCTTTCAAATTAATAAAGATGCATAAAATAAAGGAACTAAATGACATGTGCAACAATAACTGACAAGCATGCATATTCTAAAGATTGAATTCAAAGAAAAATAAATACACAGTAGAATAAATCATACATGGGTAAATAATACCATAACAGAGAGAAATTATCTTTTATAAAAGAAGACACCAACTGGCTGCAGACCAAGGACGTTCCACCGAACCGTATACACTGTTTTTCCAAGTCTAAAAAAAAATGTCACCCCCAAGCCAAGGCTATGAATCCAAAAGGACAGTTCTAGAGTGTTACCTGGCTTCCCAAACTAGTCAACACTCAAGCTCTCACAGGCTTCCCAATACCCACAGAAATCCAAGTACCCATATCTCTTCTACCCAACCCGCATAACCCAAGAGAATGAACCCCACCCTTCTCTGCCATGCAGTCCCCCAGGAATTCCTTCTCCTTCCATGGATCCAGTCCAGTTGGTATAGAATATCCATGTTGGGACTCTCAGGACTCGCAATTGTGAAAAAATTTGGACAAAGGCCAAGCATCTCAAACATTCAAGGCCTCAAATCATGTCTGGATTACACCAACAATCTCTACAACCAACAATACCATGATTTCTCTTCATCAGTTCATCTTCCTTTCCTGAGACAAGTCACGGATGAGGAAAGATGAGTGGGTGACATAAATGAATGGAGTGGGATCTCCATGAAAGGCATGAACAGAGAGCAATGGAGTGCATGCGTGAACAAATGAATGAGTGAGTGAACTAGTGAGGCGACCAACAACAAAGATAGAATGATAAAGGGAGTGAGAGAGAGAATGAACCGCCCCAATAGACTAGAGATGGGTTTAAGTAACTCTTGGGAATAAAGAACCTCATGGTCTTCCCCCAAGAATTTCACGTAATTGATTTCCCCCATTAAACAAAATGGGTAATTAAAAAATGAAAAAAACACTTAGCTCCTCAAGCCCCCTCTCTAGTGGAATCATAGCCCCCTATAACTCTATTCCTTGTCCGTCTAGTAATCAACGATGTATTTATTATTAATAATGATCAAAACATTACATTTCTTAGGCACACTAGCTTCTGTTAATTATTTGGGCACCCTCACCTTTCAACACTTAACAAATACATTATTTAATATGGGGCTAAAAACCTGAGGTGTTACAATAAGTCATTTTGGGCAAGAGTTTCTAGGAGAAGTACAATATTGTACACTCTATTAGATTTACCCTAGTTTCATTAGCACACCCTAGGGAGTAAGAGGATTTACACCCCTAGGGATATTGTTGATCTAACTTGTGCTTTAAAGACTCCATTCATGTTATAGAAAACATTTCCACACTCCATGCGTCTTTATTTGATGGCCTTCCATTTCCCTCTGCAGACTTCATTCCCCTTTTTTGCTCACTCCAGAGTTGAAAATACATATTTTTATCCATATAGGTGACCTATAGTTAGACAACTCGTGTATACACAGGTTTCTCCATTACAACCCGCATACATCGGGTTTGGTGCTCAAACATTAAAAAAATATTTTGGGTTTCCATGCCATATCACATGATCCATTATCCTTGACCTTCCATTCACTGGAAATGCTCTGACTCAACCCTTCAATTCCATTTGGAGGCTATAAATTATGCCATATACAAACCTTGAAGAAAATTCATCATTGAGAGCAAAGACACTCTCGAGAAATTTCACCTCATAATTGAGTTGGCATCCCTTTGTCCTTGAAAGTTTGAACTTCTTGTGTTCATCCCCAAAGCTCTTTCTATCTTGAGATGGATAACTTCATTGAATCTTACTACTCGTGAGATTTACTTTGTGGAGGATTGAGGTGGTGGAGGCCCAACTGGAGGGACTTAGTTTCTTGGTTCCGATATGTTCTGTTATAGAAGTTCGCCGCCTATGTACTTCTGTTGATTACATTAATAGAAATACTCTTTTCTCGTCCAATTGATATATTGCAAATATTTGTATTACTTTACATGGGCATATTTGTTATGTATGTTAATGGATTATGATAATTTATTTGATAACTTTATATATCATTTCCACATGCTTGCATATCTTGGTTGTTGAGGACAATTTGTAGGTATAAATCTTTGGGTCGTGTGCTCAACAGTGGTCTTCTTCAGAGGTCGAGATGAGGTAGGATTCTATCCTTCTCTTGTTAGCATTTTCATTTATATAGCATTCTTGAGATTAGAGTTGATTTCTGGGTTTCATTCTATCTGTTGTGGTTTACCCCTAGCCGTAGAGAGATTTTCTTCGTACCAATTGACCCTATTTTAAAGGCACTAATATGAAATTTTGCATTGGAAAAATAAATTGTTTGCATTGGTAAACATGTTTTGGTGAGATATCAATCTTGTTCAAGTTGGAATCTTTTGTGGATGCGTTGACATTTATAAACCCTCTGGGGATTCTTAGTTCTATTGATTTTCTTGGAGATATAACAAATTAAAAGCTACAATCATTAGGGCTGCAACAAATCATCTACTTTTCTTGACTTTAAGTTTCAATTTGATTGTGGAAATTTGATAGTAAGATATTATTATTATTCTACTACTAATTGGTGAACTTTTGATTGGATTACTTCCTTGTTTTCATGGTTAAAAGTTGTTATTGTAGAAAATCACTACTACAACCACTTGGATCTCACAAATATACTCTAAAAAATTATCATAACAACCATCTAATACCACTGAGAGTTGTTTTAGAGTTTTGAGAACTCATCTACATGTTTTATGCTTCATAGCTCACTTAATCTTTGATACTTTAAGTGGTTTAATCTGCAATAATTACTTGATTTCATTGCATATATATATATATATATATATATATATATATATATATATATATATATATATATATATATATATATATATATATATATATATATATATATATATATATATATATATATAT
>WSFP011424927.1:0-22433 GCA_009831015.1 Picea engelmannii | reverse complement strand
GCACAATATATGAGAAATAATCAATAGTTATTGTTCAAGGGAAGTAATGACTTCCAAAGGTAGCTACATCTTCCAAATGTAAAGGGAGGGATAAACCTCCAAGAGGAAGATACAATCCTCCAATATCAAGAGAGAGTTGAACTTTCCATCCTTTCCCCTTCCTTTCACCCAAGAATATATGAGAGATAATAAAACTTTACATTAAATCATCACCATCAACCAATCATCACGTAGAAGTTGATAATGCTTCCTGAGGCTTCTTCAATTTATGAAATTATTCAATTCTTGGAGTACTATGATCCTATAGATAATATTACTCAATGTATTCTCTGAAACTCCTCCAAGTTTCACTCCTTGAATCCTCCCCAAAAAGAAGTTATAGAAATAATTGTAGACTTTATTCAATTCTGGTCTATCCAGGAGAGTGAACTTGCATAGAATGCCCCACGCTCAATAATTAACATATGATTCTAAAAATCACACAAAATAAACTAAATTCCGTACTCTTTCCAATTAAATTTGTCCCACTTAATTTGGATTCCCTATGAAGAAGTTATGACTATTTTACCCGGAACACCTGTTTATTGACTAGCTTCAGGACTCGTCACAAACCCTATATTCCACATAGTGTATCTCCATAATTATAGTGAATCAAGAGATGAAATTTTTACCAGAGGTAGCTTGATATGTCTTCTCAATACCATAGCAATTTCACCATCTGAATCATTCTAGAAACAAATTTATAGAAAAAATGTTAAGATGACTTGAAAATAACATACCTTAGAACACATCAACAAAAGACTTCATCCTCCCTTGAAATCTGGCCTTCTTTTTTTCTTATTACCTATGAAATTCGACTAGTATCAAATGAATGTATAATGATGTTTATTTATACCATTTATGTCACTTCCTTTTAACATTAAAGCCGACCTGACACTTTCTTATTTTGTAATTCTTTTCTTTAATTATCTTCGGGGCCTACATGTACTTTCTTCTTCAATTCACTTTGTCATCTTCAAAAATTCATTTCTCCCCAACCATGAGGATCTACATGATGTGCCACATACCACTAGAAAAAACATGATGTATACTATCCATCCATGGGTTTTGTATCTGCATGTGCATTTTCCTTCATGTACAAATACCTTCATCAATCTTGCGGTCCAAAACCCATGACTAGGGTTGACATCAATGACAACAACCAATCTTCCAACACTTTGTTCTATTTTCTTTATCAATATGGACAAATGATTCACAACCGAAAGTCTTCAAAAAAGAATAGTTTACCTTTTTATATGTCCATGAATCCTCTAGAATTCTACCATCCAAAGAGCTTTAAGGTCCTCTATTTATTAATTAAACAACAATATCTACAACATATTCCCATAACTGTAAGGGAAAACCACCATGCAATCTCATACTCCTTGCACACTCCATGATTTTCCTGTTCATACTTTATGATACACCATTTTCTTGTGGTGTTCCTGGAACTGTCTTCTCTCTACGAATCCCATGGTATGAAAAATAATCATCAAAATCCTTGCTGAAATATTCACCTCCATTGTCTGATCTGAGTCACTTCAACCTTTTTCCCATCTCATTCTCAACCAAATCTTTCCATTTCTTAAAAGTATAAAAAACATCATATTTTTGTCGAATGCAATAAACCCAAGTTTTTCTAGTTGCATCATAAATAAAAGTAATATAATAATGAGATCGACCAAGAGATGATACCTGAGCTAGTCCCCATACATCTGTATGCACAATCTCTCATATTTCACTCTTGTTTTCTTTTCTGACTTTGAGAAATATAACTCTATTCTATTTTCCATAAACACAATGCTCACAGAAATCCAAATAAATTTGTTTAATATCTAGAAACAAATTTCTTTTGTGAAGTATATTCATCCCATTCTCACTCATGTGTCCAATCCTATGATGCCACAATGTTGTATCCACTCCTGTAGAAGCTAATGAGATATAAGAGTCATTACTACGAGTATATAAATACAATTTACCTACCTTCTCTCCTTTTGCTGTCACCAATGATCCCTTGGTGACCTTCCACACCTTATCTATAAAGATGGATATACAACCTTCACTTTCCAACTTCCTTGTTGAAATTAGATTTTTCCTTAGATCTGGAACATGTCTTACCTCTTTCAACAACCATTGGTTTCCATTGCTTAAATGATTTATTTTTACCTTTCCCATTCCAACAATTTTGCATGGTGCATCATCACCCAAATGAACCTGTCCAAAATCACATTGAACATAATCTAGAAAATTTTTCCTATGGGATGTGACATAAATATTGTCTACAGAAAGAATCAAAGCATATTATAACACATCACCTATTACATTTAATTCCTGTTTTTTCTCCTGTTGTACATCTCTTTGTTTCTTTGGAGCTTTGCATTATTTCTTTAGATGTCCTTTCTTCCCACAATTCCAACACTCTATATTTCCAAGTCTGGATTTGGATCTGACCTTCCTAGAATTACAACGGTTCCTTGAGCCCTTTCCTCTATCCTTTTGTCTTCCCCTGTTCTCCATGTTAACCCCTAGATCTTTGCAATTAGATATATCCAATATCTTGGCTAAACCTTGGTCTTTGACTAGTTTGGTGGGCTTTATTTCCAGATCAAATTCTAGGATTTTGGCAATCCACTTGCTCATTTTTCCATCTATGTCAAGCTAGATAAGAATGTCCTTCACCGAAGATGAAGGGACATATGCAATGATTTTTGAATGTAGAACATGGACTCTAAAATATTTGAGAGCTTTCACCAAGGCATATGCCTTCTTATCCATGAGTTCATATATGGTCTCAGCGTCCCTTTGTGCTCTGCTAAAAAATGAAATAGGTTGCTCTAGACCTTCAACATTCTTCTATACTAAAACAACTACTATTGTATCAAAAGAAGAAAAAAAAATCAGAAAATATTTGGAGTAATCAGGACTGATAAGCATAGGTGCCTCAGTCAGTGCTTTCTTGATTTGGTCAAAATAATTTATGGACTCAGCATTCCATTTCACTTCATTCCCCTTCCTGAGCATGGTTGTAATATGCTTTACCATTTCAACAAAATTTGAAACAAACCTTCTCAGAAAATTAATTTTTCCCAGGAAGGACTGAACTTCCTTCTTGGATATGGGAAGTGACAAGGTTTGAATAGATTCTAATCTCCTTGAATCAATTCTAAATCCCTCTGCTGATACTATGTGCCCCAACAATTTTCCCTCTCGCATGACAAACCATGACTTTTTTGGATTTAAGGAGAGATGGAACCTTTGACATTTTAAGAAGACCCTTCTTATATGACATAAATTTTCTTTATCATATCTAGATAAGACTGTAATGTCATCCAGATATATGAGTACAAACTTGTCCATTTCCCCAATAAAGGCTATATGCATGGCTCATTGAAAGGTCGCCCCTGCATTCATCAATCCAAAGGGCATTTTAGCATACATGAATGTGCCCCAAGGAGTGGTGAAAGTTGTCTTTTCTCTGTCTTCAGGAAGTACATAAATCTGATTGTAGCCTAAAAATCCATCAAACATGGAAATTATGGATGCACCTGTCACCCTCTACAATATGTGTTCCATATTTGGCAAAGGGTAATTGTCCTTCTTAGAGCTTCTGTTAAGGCTCCTGAAATCGACACACGGTTTGATTTCCCCATTCTTTTTTCTTACTGGGACCAGGTTGGCCAACCATTTAGAATATCTCAAAGGGACAATGATTTGGGCATGCAACAAATTCTTTACCTCTCTTTCCATAATAGGTAGTAGCATGGGGTTTAATTGTATTAATTTATGCCTAAATGGTTTGGCCTCCTCTTTCAATGGGATCTTATGCTCAATGACACTTGTGTCATATGTTTTGAGATCTTCATAGGTCCAGGAAAACACATCAGAAAATTCTCTTAATAACTCATCATACTCGGTCCTTTGTTCCCTTGACAGGATTCTTGATAGTTTGACAAATTTTGGGTCCTCCTTTGTGCCAATATTGCACTCATCCACATCAACTTCCTCATTTGAGGCTTTACCCTTTACTGCCACATCATTCTTGTCAAATAGTCTTTCCAAAGGAACTAGTCCCTTTGGGATATGATTGTTGGGCAACTAAACTATATGATGATTAGATATTTTGTTCAAAAAAACACCAGCATGAGGATTTATTTCAGAATCAAGATATTGATCAATGTGTAGTGTATAAAACTCATCACCAGTCTACAGGAATATTTTGATTTCAAGATCATCCTCAAACACTTTCCAATGATTGACATTGTCAGGTATAGAGGGTCTATATTTTACTTCTACATCATACCTGATTTTGACTGGCAGAGGGACTCTGAAATTACTTGTTGAAATAGCCATAGAAACAACCATGGAATTTCTTCTCTTGGAACAAATGAAATGTTGAAATCCAAGAAAAAACTATCAATTAGATCCCAGACTTCATTTCTGTAACTTCTAAGATGAGGGTGCTTGGCTTGATAAATATTTCTGATCTGATTGACAATTAACTCGGCATCCCCAAACATTGATATCTCTTTAATCCCCATGTCTTTTGCAACCCTCAAACCCAAAACACGATCTTCATATTTTGCCACATTATTGGTAGTTTCAAATTATAACTTGTAGGACAGAGATATGATCTCTTAAATAGGTGAAACAAATACCACTCCAGCACCAACACCTTCTCTAGAAGAGGCTCCATCAAATAAAATTTTCCAAATAGAGGAAATTGGGGGAGAATCTTCATAGAGAGTAAGGGACTTCTTTCTGATTTTAGGAGGAGGTTCAGGGGCATCAGTGAGCTGCAATAAGATGGATCCCATATCAGTATCAAGTGAAAAAATAGTATGGTTGGTGGGGTTAGCTTCATCTCTAATAATATAGTTCAATTGATCTTCTATGTACAGTCTTCTATGCTCCCCCACAAACACAGGAATGGTAGCATATCTAAGGTCCATATGCAATGTTCCTCCAAGTATATTTATCCAAGATCTTAACAATAGCATGTAGAACTTGGGGGGAACATCAACTACCATGATATCTATGACCACACTTTTCATGGGCAACTAAAACAAGGTAACAACTAGATCTTTGATAACCCCAAGACACTGCACTTTCCTTGAATCAAAAGAATACAAGTAATGATAGGGATTTGTGATTTCTAGTCCCAGTTCATCCATGATAGTTTTGGGCATGATATTATGGGATTCCCCTGAGTCCATTAAAAAATTATTCACAACCTTATCATGTATGTTCAATGAGGTGTAGAAGCGAGGGGATGAATCATCTCTATATTCTACCATAGGACCTAAAATGACTGTTGGCTTTTCATCCTGAAGGTTTATAGTGTATGTGAAATAAGATGAAGTTTCGAGCTGAAATAGTTTAGAGAGGGACCTTTTGAAATCTTCATGCTTGACTAGCTCTAAAAGGGGTACATGGATCCTAATATTTTGAATTTCATGCTCAAAGTTAAAAGAGGAGGGGGACTTTAGAATTTATTTTACATTTAGTACAGGACCTTTGGCTAATGGTGAGGGATTTTGTGCTTTCTCTTCCTTTCTTCTATCCATTGCGTCTTTGGCAGGTTTCTCGGCTCTGGAAGGCTGATCAGGGATGTCAAACTTCCTTTATTTATTCTTAGACCCGATATTATATTTATTGAGGATACTATTGGTCTTATCCTCTTTACTCAACTCATTTATTTGGTTGTCCATGAGGGACTCCTCATATGCAGATTAGGTCAAATGGAGGAATGGGGAGGTGTCTCCAAGGAATTGGATTTTAGGGTCAAGCTCTTCCTGCTCTCGTTCTACATCAGCAACAAGATTATTTTGGAGATGGGTTTGGATTTGTTGATCATCCCTATCTTTGTTTCGGGGCTCTCTTGGGAGTATCTAAGGGGTGATATTTGGTCTTCTGAAGTTGCCTCTGTTTTCAACATTTTGGGAACTCTTATAACTCTACTTCACTTCAAATTTTATTTTCTCCATCTCTATAGAAAGATATTTTACAATAATGGTCAATTCATATACTTGAGGATGGGATGCAGAGGAACCTGAGGTTGAAGCTTCAGATCTCCCTCTTCCTCTGTCTCTATCAGTCTTATTCCTAAGTCTGTCAACTGCCAACACACTGGACTCTACTTCGAGGGCTGCATATTGCATATGAGCCAAGGAAGTATCCCTTCTTTCTCTTAAAAGGAGACAAAAATCAAGGTCAAAAGAACTATCATAAGTAATTTTAGCAGAGGCTTCTGTAGGCTTTATCTCAACAGGAATCTTATTGTACATTTTGTTGAATCTTTTGGAGAAATTAGACATATTCTCCCTCTTTTCTCCTTAGGGACCCTAACTCTATGATATAATACATAGAGTCTTTTTTATCCCCACATTGTCTCAGGAAGACATCATATAAAGCCTCAATCCTAGAAATGGATCCAGGGGTTAATCCTATAAACCATTTCCTAGCCTCACCATCAAGTCTCTGGACAAAAACTCCCATCCAAACATCCTCATTTTGAATACTTAGATTGTCTGCATAAATGTAGAAGGAAACAAGGTTCTCTTCAGTAGTTATGTCTTCTTCTCCTATGAACTTGGTGTTGGTACAGGGGTAGACCCGAGGTTCAACGTTTTAACAGTGCACCAAAAAAACCCTAACTACTGGCCCTTTAGGAAACACCTACAAAGAAAATGAAGTCTCACCCGAGGTAGAGGTAGGGGTGGTTGCAGGAATCAAGTGCCTACAACCTAGCTAGGACATAGATATGTCATTACAAAACTTAACAGAGAACTTAGTAGTTCACATTCATTAATATTCACTTCGCAAGGAAAAACCCTAATTATAGAACAACACAATATTCACAACATCTAATACATGCAATCACTTAGCATATAGAAATAGATCAGATCTAGCATTCATTCCCATTAATAAGCACTAAGATACTATTATATTAGGTGCATCTAACATATATCACTGCACTAAGCATAAATCACATCAATAATATAACAACTATAATGCACAAAGAAACCACAACACAGGATATACGTGGTTCACCCCAGTGTGGGGCTACGTCCACCAGCTCTTCTCTTCTTTATTGTCTTATTTCAATACTCTACAAGCATAGAGCCATAAGAACCCACTCCACATAGGAAAGCATATTCATGCACACATCTCCAGACCCTCCTTCCCTGAGCTAGGTTACAACATAAAGCCTCTTTACAGTCACTTGCACTTAGCTCTGCAAGTTCTCATGCACATAATATGCACAAAGCTAACTCAATCACATAGATCCAACTACTTACATCACTTGCACTCAACACAATATAGCACTTAGCACCATGTATCTCCTAGATTTAGTGTGTTTCTTACATTGTATAGATATCTATTTATACATTACAAAAGGGGACAAGGCATGGGTAAACCCATGGGTTGATATCCCATTCCTGTTACATAAACCCTAAACCCAAAAATTCCCTAACAAGGGGCCGAGATCCTGCGATCTCCATTGCACCTTGTGCTCCACCTTCAACCAACCTGTCAAAGTCCCAAAAATTGTCAAACATGACCAAGGTTCTCCAAAACTTAGTCAAGGGCCAACAGGCCCCCAACACTCACTTGTGACTAGTCCCGAGTCACTCTGATCTGGGTAACTCTGCCTCAAATGCCTCGAGCTTGGCTTGAGATACCTTGACCTGTTGCTTCTCCAGAGCCTCCTACTCAGTGAAATCTTGAATAACCTTCTCTGTCACAGGTCCTTCCAAGCGCTATTCCATTGTGGTGACCACGTGTTCGATTTCTACATATTGTGCTTCAATCTCCTCAAAAAGTATGCAAGTTGCATCCTACAGTGGTTGGAGTCACTGAGTCACTTCCATGACCTTACTCTGTATGCCATGGATGTTTTTATAGACTGTGCATTGTTCCTAGGGTCATTCCATCCTTTCAACCACTGATAGTGGCTTCAACTGCTCTTTCACCATTGTTTCTTATTGCTTGGCCTCCTAAAGTTGTGACTCCAGTGTCCTTAGTTCAGGTTCCTATGCAAGGTGCTCGTAAGTCTGTGAACTTTGACTACTGAGTTGATTGCATTCTAAGGTCACTGCCTTGACTCTTTGGACTGCACTTCGGGTAGTTTCTTCTCGCTAGTCTCGCACTTCCTACTGAGTGCTTGAAACTGCTTGTAACTCCAGTTCTTCTACCCTCTGTTGGAACTGCTGAATTGCTTCAACAAGCTTCCCTACTTGGATTTCCACTGGGTCTTCTTCCATATGTTCTAATCCCATCACAGATCAAAGTGCTCTAGTGACTTCTTCTTTAACTCCAATCTTCTTTGTGAACAATTGTTCCTTCTCCTTCTAGACCTATGCTCTATCCTCTGCAAACTTGGCTTGGATGTCGTATTTTTCCTGTTGCACAACTCGACATTTCTCTATGGCTTCCTCTTTTTATTTCTCTAAGGCCTCTGTGGCATGTTCTGTTTCTTCCTGAACATGATGAAGGTGATCTTCAGTCGCATATGCTATTCAGCATAGCTGGGTAGGTTCATCTCCCAACTCTGTTCCTTCTGATGATGGGGGCATAGTAGACACTGCGTTGTTGGAGTAGAGGGCTTGTTTTACCCCTTTTAGCTTTGTTGCAATTCTATCATACATGGTAACCTAGCTCGGGGAAGGAGGTATCTGAGATAGTGGTGATGATGAGATCTATGTCATCCATCGTGAGCACAATCTACATCTGTGGTTTACTGAATTGGACTTCTTCCACGATGTAGGTTTTGTGGGGGAAATTTTTGTTTTCTTGGAGGTATGAGATTCATCGAGAGGATCCCTAGGAGGTGTTACTTTTCCTTGTTTCTTCTTGTCTTCTTCTCCTTTTTCCTCTTCTTTTTCTACTTCATCATCACCTCCCCCTCCAGGTGAGTCTAAAGCAGTCTCTTCTGAGGCGTTTTTCATCTTCTGTACCTCTTCCTTTTTCTTCCTTATTCTACTGTTGGGTGCATCATACTCTTCGTGAGTAACCACAGGATGTTCGATGAGGTTGATGTCAGATAGTTATGCCTGGTTGACTAGTATAAGAATCTTTGCAGGCCACTCCTTAGTTATTTCTTCCATGTAATATTGGATCTCTTCTTTATGTTCGTCTCTGCGTGTAGTGATATAAATAAAATTTATATCTACGTGGAACTTCACAAATGGTCTTAACCTATGCAGGGTGTTCGACATCATATGAGGGAAAGACTCAATAACCCTCTTCAACTACAGGTAGTAGGTGTGGAACATCGCGTTTGAATACCATTGTTTCTCCATGTTGCTTGAATACCAGAGCATGGTGAACTTTGCATCTAGGGGTTCAGATGACTCAATCTCATGGAAGGTTTCTCCTTCCGACATCTCCTAGGAAATGAAGGCAATTAGGATCAGTAGCTAACTAAAATGAAACTCATAGCTCTGATCTTGAGTTTTGCAATAGTCTTGTTCTAACTAATTGACGAGGTAAATCACCCAATTCATCTATAGTCCTTCAATGCATTTTCCTGCAAGATCAAAAATGAACCCCGTGACCTATGTGGGTCTGTGATCAACTAGAAGGATAGGTGCACTACACCATTCTGAATGGAGGCTACCTTGTATCCTCTCTTCCCCTTTTCCACATCGCCATAGGTATCTTTAATTTTCTGCACCAAGGCACGATCTGCAACCTTCCCTAGATAAAATTATTCTGGGTTTGGTCCTTGCATTCTTAATCCAATGATCCGATGGATCAACGCTGGATATACGGTGATGCATCTATCCAGCCACATATAACCACCATGGAATCAAGACAACAAGAGTTTAACACACGCGTTAACCTCCTGATGCCTTCCAAAGTGTGGTATCTTCACCACGTTCAGGATAGTGGACCTCGCGATGTCCATAGTCCATGTCTGGGGGATGATATTTGACTTATTCCCCTTTGTATTGGTCAAATACTTGTGTGGGGCGAGCATTCCATAGTTCTTGCGGTCTCCAAGTTGAATTCACTGATATTCAATGCCATGATTTGTCTTAACTGTGGTCCTATTGCGCATATCCACTTCGGGAGGTACACAGTAATCAAGGTGTAGTCAAAGTCCCTCAGGACACTATCATGACTCATCGTGCCATCCAGAGGAAGGATATAGTTGAGCAGGATTGTTATTGGATAAATTGGTGAATGCAGACATAAATTGATCTCCCTAGATCCACCTGGATCTAGAACAAAATAGGATAGGACATGATACTTTCCATAATATTTAATCATTGAGTTTACTATCAAACAAGAGATGAATGGCATACCTTTGAATATTGCTTCCTTATATCTTTGTTGTCCCTGCTCCTCTTTGGTGCTCTTGTGATATTGGATCAGCAATGAAACACAAACCAACCAAAGTGAAATCAACAATAGTATATTCAATGAAAACTTACACATGCGATCACAGAGTCATGTAATAAAATGAGAATGATTTTATGGGAAATAAACATGCAACTGTATTATATTAAGTAAAAGTGGAAGATACAACCAAACAACCTTGATGTTGCAAGGTTCCCTTTCGGTGGCCCTTTTCTCCAACACACACACTTTCTACAAACTCACATGAAGAGGAACCACAATAACTTTATAGACAGATGAATACCTCAAGCATCAATTGAGATAGAATCCATTAGAAAACACTAAGCCTATTCCTTCATAAATTCCTTGATCTTGCTTTCTCTTGCTTAACCCTTTCCATGAGAAATCCATTATTATATAGGAGAAAGAGAGATGGTTAAAGAGATTAGGATGATCCCATCAAATCATAGAAGTGAGTAGGATCCCAACCATATGGATGCCACCTCAAACTCTAGAAGATCCCTTCTAGAACTTTCATGAATCTTTGACCTTTTCTCAGACTTCCAACACCGCCGCACCCTGGCTATAGTGCAGTCATGTGATCAAGGAGTCATGTAATAAAATGAGAATGATTTCATGGAAAATAAACATGCCACTATATTGTATTAAGTAAAAGTGGAAGATACAACCAAACAACCTTGATGTTGCAAGGTTCCCTTTTGGTGGCCCTTTTCTCCAACACACACACTTGCTCCAAACTCACATGAAGAGGATCCACAATAACTTGATATATAGATGAAGACCTCAAGCATCAATTGAGATAAAATTCCTCAGAAAACTCTTACCCTATTCCTTCATAAATTCCTTACTTGATCTTGCTTTCTCTTTCTTAACCCTTTCCATGAGAAATCGATTATTATATAGGAGAAAAAGAGATGGTTAAAGAGATTAGGATGATCCCACCAAATCATAGAAGTGAGTAGGATCCCAACCATATGGATTCCACCTCATATTCTAGAATATCCCTTCTAGAAATTTCATGAATCTTCGACCTTTTCTTAGTCTTCCAACGTCGCCACACCTTGGATATAGTGCAGCCTGCGGAAACGTCGTAAGATAGTTTCATGACAGCCTGCGGAAATCAGGCATTTCCACACTTTACCTTATGGCTAGCCTACGACAGCGTTCTAAAAACAAGTTTTGTAGAAGAGGGAGGTAGTCACTTTTCTCATGAAGAAAGGTTCTTTTGGAAGACTGAACACATGTTGTAGAAACATCACCAGGGTGACCAAAATAATCTGTAACAAGGATAGATGGGATGAGCTTTGCATTTGCCAAGTCATCATGATGCTTGGTTCATTTCTCTGTCATAGCTCGAGATGGTCCATATCCATGAGCATTCGATGGGGATTCTTGCAATCCTCTCATGGACAAGGCTTGGACTCCTGTGGACATGACCTTCTCAGCCATGAGGTCTATGAGGATCTCTTCAACAGATTTATCTACTACACTGAAGTCACCTGACATGCACATTCGAGATCAAGTATCTTAGTTCGGTGATCAAATACTTGATGTAACAGAATGGGTGGCCAGATCTCAAATAGGCACAATGCGAAAGAAACTAGTTCTCTATGGGCTCAAATAATCACTATTTGCAAAATTGTTCTCAGTGAAACACTCGACGGGATAAATAGCTAACATCGTAATGGATTCCTCCAATGGGTAGGAACACCTTAATTAATGCAATTCCATCCGTTATGGCTTGGTCCCAATAGTCTAATGGCGATCTCTCTAGCCATAAATGTGGTTCGAGCCATTCTGTAGCGTCAGGCTAATGGTCAGAATGCCTCCAACGGTCATATTTCTTCGTTGTGGCGAAGTGCCAATCTATGTTGTTATAATAACCCTAAGAAGTTCCAGTTCTGCAAACCTTCCTTCTGCGAAGTCCTCCCTAAAACTTCCTGTAATTTCTCTAACTTTGATTTCTTCTTGTTGAGATTTCTAAATTTCTTTCCTGTAATCTGAGTCACTGGTTTCCTCTTTCCATTATTTTTCTTGTATCCTCTTGGCATAGAAACTTCACACTGTGGAGGGTCTTTCATAGGGTTTGAGGGTAATACTTCTTCTCTTTCTAGGGTAGGTTCTCTAATCTTTTGTATAGATCGGTGTTTGAAGTCTTCTTGTGTTCTTTCAACTTCAACATCCATATCTTTGGTCCTCAGTAGCTTCGACTCGTCCTCTTGTTCTTCCAATAAGTTCGTTATTATCCTAGCCATGAAATCCCTTAGTTCTTTCTTTTTCTTTTCTAGATCCTCCTCTTCTTGTTTCCTTCATATCTGATCATTCTCAATCCAGGTTTTTCCTAGAAAAATAGAAAATGGGGCGTTGTTCTCAAGAAATTTAACGACCTCAAATTCTTCCTTTGTCTAAGTTCCATGAGTGCTCATACATTTCTGGGTAAGTCTTCCACATAGGGTTATCATCTTTCCTCTAAATAATCCTATTCTTCTCAATGAAGGAACCATAGCAGGATTTCCCAAAATTTCCCAAGTTCTTTTTGTCATGATATTCACCTGGGTTTCCTCATCCAGAACATAGTCTATGTTGAAGTCTCCTATTATTGTTTCTATGCACTCCTTCTTGTTTAAGATCTCTGATAAGTTGATATATCTGTGATCATTTAGGGTTTCTTTCATCTGTAGTAATAAAGACTCCGATTATTTCTAGGGTTCTATCATATCCTTAGTTTCTTGGCATGTCGCATGGTTTTATTCTCTTATATTCATCTTTTCAATTGCAATCATTCTAGGGAAATCCAAAACTTCATGATCCATAGCTTTACAAAATAGACAACTAGGACCTCTACCAGGGAATTCCTTAGCAAGATGTACCAGTCTTCTACAATTATAACAAAGAGATAATCCTCTATTTATTTTAAATGACCCCAACCTTTCCTGTACTACGCACTGGGATCACAGTAACTAACCTTCAAAAAATTCTTTCTAGGATCCTGCATCCATTTTTTAGTCCAAACATTATTTCTACACATAGGAATAGCATATCTTTCACTATTCTTATCAGATATACTCATATCCAATCTTATTTCTTCTATATGTGCCCCAATTTTTAGACTAGGACAAAATCTGTTAGGCATACCTAGATCCATTCTTTCGAAAAAAAAAATTTCACTTATATTACCTTTCTCAGAGCACAAAGATTTAATATCTTACCTCTTTTCTTCAGATTTGATTCCTTTCTTAGCACAAAGATTCATAGTCAAGTAGAATATTGTGCACTAAAGCAACATATCTACACACAAAGATTTATTTTCTTTAGTTCCCAGCAATCACAGTTTCAGGTCCCGACAACGGAACCATTTGTTTGCATAGGGGTAGACTCAGGGTTCAACGCTTCAACAATGCACCAACAAAACCCTAACTACCAGCTCTTTCAACAACATCGGCGAAGTAGATGAAGTATTACTCGAGGTAGAGGCAAGGGTGGTTGCGGGACTCAAGTGTCTACAACCTAGCATGGAGACAGATCTATGATTACAACACTTAATAGAGAACTTAGCAGTTCACATTCATGAATATTCACTTTGTAGGGGAAAAACCTAATTACAGAACAACACAGTATTCACAAGATCTTATACATCCAAGTACTTATCATATAGAAATACATCATATCTATAATTCATTCCCATTACTAAGCACTAAGCTACTATTATATCAGGTGCATCTAACATATATCACTGCACTAATCATAAATCACGTCAATAACATAACAATTATAATGCACAATGCAACCACAACACATTATATACGTGTTTCACCCCAGTGTTGGGATACGTCCATCAACTCTTTTCTTGATTATTGTCTTCTTTCAATATTCTACAAGCACAGAGCCAAAAGAACACTCCACATAGGATAGGAGATATGTGTGCACCTCACCAGACCATCCTTCCCTGAGCTAGGTTACAACACAGAGCCTCTTTACAGTCACCTGCACTTAGCTTTGCAAGTTGTCATGCACACAGTATGCACAAAGATAACTCAATCACATAGATCCAACAACTTACATCACTTGCAATCAACACAATATAACACTTAGCACCACGTCTCTCCTATATCTATTGTGTTTCTTACATCGTATAGATATCTATTTATACATTACAAAAGGGCCCAAGGCATGAGTAAAACCATTGGCTAACATCCCATTCCCATTACATAAACCCTAAACCCAAAAATTCCCTAAGAAGGGGTCGAGATCCCATGATATCCACTTCGCCTTGCACTCCACCTTCGACCAGCCTATCAAAATCCCAAAAATGGTAAAAGATGACCAAGGTTCTCCAAAACTTGTTCAAGGGTCAACACTTGGGCATGTCTTTTAGGTAATCTCTAGCAAGGAGAGCATTCATGGGATGAGGTAAGACCAGAGGGGTGTATCTAGTAACCACTATGGCATCCATTCTATTTCTAGGGGGATTAGCACCTTCCATAGGGGTGAGAGGTGGAGGAGAACCAGGAGGAGATGAAGTTAGGACAGAGGAGACTGGAGCTGAGCTTCCGGGATTAAAGAGGAACAACAGAGTATTTGAGAAAAAATCCACAGGGCTTGAGGGAATAGAGGTTTCCCTCTCTATAAAATAAGTGAATCTAACAGGAGGAGGAGTGGTGAAACTGGGAGAGGGGAAATCAATAGGAAAAATCCCAAAATTTAAACTTCTAGAATATCTAGCAGATGGTGTAATAGGAAAATGAGAAACAACTACTGGAGTTGTTATAGGAAGATGGTGAACATCATCAGAAATATATGGTTCAGTAGATGAAGTACCTTCTTGAAGGATCTTTCTCCTTCTGATAATTTTCTTTGGGTCAGCTTCAGGTGTTTCTAAAGGAAGTTGTGGAGTATACCTTACATGTCTACCTCTGGAAGCCATAGCTGAAACAATGGATTCATACCAGTGGATTCACCAGGTGCATAGTTGAAATCTTCAATGTACTGAGTTCTGATGAACCTTTAGAACTAGTAAGATTTTTCATTCAATCCTAGGGAAAATCTTCAATTCATCCCCAACAATGATGCCGTAAATGTTAGCACTAGAATTCACCTATGGATTGCAAGAGAGGTAAGCCCAGTACCCGCCTGTTTTTATGTCACAACGAATAAATTTAAGGGGGGTCTAATGGATGCAAACTCATGATAGTATCTCTTTAACTCAGAAAACTAGGGTGATATCCATAGGAAGATGAGGTCTTGATCTAACTTCAGTCAGTCAGTTGTATTAAGGGTGAGTATGTTGTAGAACTAGAGGAGAAAATGTAAAGGACTGTTATGGACTTCCGGTCTTTCAGTAGCATGAGGAGAGAAAAACTCTAAAGACAAGATCCTCTTGATTTAGAGTTTCAAGAAATCAAAAATGTTACAACAACATTGCAACCAAACATACATTGCAACACAGTCACAACAACTCGACTAAATCATCCATGCTCGATATTTCAGTATCATAGGAAAAAGAGATGGGGAAGAAGGTTGACTGTTATTAAAAAAGAAGTCTCAAAATGTCATACATAACTAGAGAACCAGAGGCTTTACTAAAACTTAACAAATCGGGAGCATAGCTCTAACATCGACACTAAATGAAATGAAAAATACTCCTACATATACTCTGAACGAAATGTTGTTGCCATCAAAACCTTCAGTCGGTGAGCTCCTTGTCAGGCTTGACATGCATGCGATCTTCTGGTAGACTGTGCTTGCAGTCTTTTGTCAGACTACCCATGCATTCTTTGTCTGACACGATCTTCGGTCAGAATGGACTAACAACCTGCTTCCATGGTCAGTCCTTTTCTAACCTTCTATTTATAGAAGGAGACGATGTCTCAAATACTTCCCCTACCTCCATTAACTTCTTCCTTGGGACCAAGACCAGCAAAGTCAACACTTGCACTTGGGAAATGTGTCAGCCAAACACTGCTCCATTTCCGCATGGATGTTTTTTAGATACTTTCTCAGAGGGATGACATGAAGACATGGATGTTTTTGAGGAGGAGTTGATGAGATGATTGGTGCAGGCTCAATAGGCTACAACAAATGCTTGGCACCCAGGTGTAAAGATGTGATAGCAGAGATTGGACCGGAAAAGCATAGGCATAGGCATGTGAGAGCTGAGGTGGGAAGGTGTAAGGGTGATATGGAGAGGAGAGGGGATGTGGTCATAGAGGGAGAGTGGGGACAACCATATAGGTTTAGGTGACATGGGAGATAGATGGCAGAAGGTGAGAGGTGGAAGTGGGAAGGAGACATGACATGAAACTAGAGTGGGAGACACATGGAATGTAGGGGTGGAGAGGGGAAAGGCAATGATATGAAAACTAAGAGGAGACAAGCGAGTGGAATATAGGTGTCATCAGGAGGCAAGGGAGGTTAGTGGTTTAGTGCGCGGGGGGGGTTCTGCATTAGCGAGGAGGTGCCACATTAGTGGGGGACCCACGCTCAAAACCACCAACTCAGACCCCCCCTCATTAAAGGTAGAAGGTTGGGGGATCTGATATGGATCTGACACCATAGATCTGAGAGTGTATATCTCAGTTGCTTAGATCTATGTAGCCCTTAGTATAACACACCCGGGCACCAAAAAATTAGGATAAGTGGGTTTTAGCCCACTTCTTATCATTTTTTTCTATGGTGTATTTTCCTAAGGAAAGAAAAACACCCCCATAAAAACATTGTTATAACATAGGGGAATGATCTACAAGTGGAGAGGAAGGAGCTCATGGATGGACATGTGTCAATAAGGGAGCATGCAGTTATATGTGGGGAAAATTAGTGCATTTGGACTAGAATTCTTCCCTTTCACCCTCACATTCATATTTCTCCCTAGGAACCATCACATTCTTCCCACTCACAACTCACTCTGTTACCTCCATTATTCGAGCTCTGTAACCCTTGTGCACTCTTAGATCTATACATGGTACCTTTCCCAATCCAGTATGGTTCCTTACCCGAAATCTGTTGTTTCCATCACCCGTACCTTTCTTGTTATGAGAAATTCCATGTTCCTTGCCTAAACATTGTTGTTTCCAACACCTGTTCCTTCACCTTTACCTGTACCTAGTTTACTTAAGATTTGGAATGAAGAGGTAGCTTATTAGGCCTGTTGATTGAATAGGAGGGTTGTCAAGCCCGTGAGAAACTCTCTCTAGGTGAGAGAATTGTTGGTAATTTAATTCCTGAGGGAGCCCAACTGCAGCTATAGTTCTCTGAGAATTCTTGTTCGGTCTATTGTTGAATCCCTAGAAGAGAAGTGGGGTGGCCGAAGGACTGTTGATCATAGAAGGGGCATACTTCCCAGGGTGGGACAGGCATGTGGGAAATGAGAGATTGTAGGTTGTTAGTTTGAGTGGCACCTAGGAAAAAATCCTTCATGTTGTCTGTATAGCTTCATCTTGGTTATAAATCCCTCTTACTCGGGTGGAGTTTTATCCTAGCTTAGGGGTGACCCACTACTGAGAGTTTTGAGCAGCGTGGTCTAAGGCTAGGAGGATCATGGAAGGTTTGCACATAGTTGGTGGACATATATTAAATATAAGTATCAATTGTGCGTTAATTTAATTTTTGTGTATTTATACATGCTTTTAGTTTATGGTTTTTTCTTATGTATGCTGCATGTATATTTTAGTGTGTATTTTCACACGAAGCTGTGTAGTTACAAAATATTTTTGTTTGTATATATATATATAGTGGAAATGAAAACTTGGTATGTGGCATATCCCATCGTTCTAAGGCTGGGGATGCTACATATGGTATTAGAGATACAGTTTCCAACACTAAGCCTGAATGGGTTGAGTAAGTTGATTTGAGTCACTCGCATGGAATTGGGAAAAACCCCCAATTTATGTTGTTAAATTCTTGGAAAATTGGAGGAAATTTTCCAAAGTAGTGAAATTTTCATAATTTAATATCTGTTCAAGAAAAATCCGAGCTAGGAAAAGATGGAGGATTTGTGTAGCTAAAGGACTTGATAGGAAAAGAAATACAGGGTATGGTGAATGGTAGTCGGCTGAAATTGTATAGGGATAGTTGACCTACTAAATCTCATTAGTTGTAGTGTAGTGAGGAAGCCTTGTGTATAGTGTAAAATAGTAGAAGTTAGGAAAGAAAAATTACAAAAAGACATAAAAGGTAGAAAAAGAAGAAAAATAAAAAAAGAGTAGGAAGTTGGTTGAATGGAAAAAAAATGGAAAAAGTAGCGTGCATTAGACAGAGAAACTACCATGAAAGGAAGTAAAGTTTGCAATGGATAATAGTGATAGAATGAAAGCAAAGGAAGAATCACAATAGAAATTTGCATCACGCCGAAAAAGGGGACAATGGTTGAAAAAGAAAAACCGGTCATCGGAAAAATAAGGCATGAACCAAGCATTTATGAAATTTAAATAAGTGTGTCGAGGAAGATTTAGAACATTTATGATAGTAAAGGAACTGTCTCTGAGAATATTTATGACATTTATTAGAGAACTTATATAACCAAAAAGAATGCCACAGAGCCCTCATTGTGAATTTGAGCATAGGCAGAGATAAGTTGCACAAAGACGAGTGGTGAGTAGGTGATTCTGAAGATGTTAGCAGGCATATTTTAGTAGAAGTGGGAATATTTATGTAGGATGGAACCACCAAAATTCAGAGCACTCAGAAAAATGACAAGAAAAAATAGAAGCAACACCAGGTCACTGTCAGAACCCATATGGGAAGAACAAGTTCATAGACATCTAGAGGTAGTGGTCAATGTTGATGCCATTCCTTCACCACAGGCCGAACCAGTGAGTGCCACAATGGTGGAGGAGGAGGAGCAATGTCATGCGAAAGTAAGGATGGATATTTATCCACAGAGTAGTGCAGGGTAACAAAACACTTTTGTGTTAGAAACCTTGAGGAAACAACCCATGATCGAAGTATCCCACCAAATTATTGGCATCGATAGTGAGAGAACAAAATCCAAGTGGCTAGGGTCACAACTAATGGTAGGGTATGCACATAAAGAAGAGGTAAAAATTGAGGATATAACATGACATCCAAACTCTGAAACAAAAGAAGGGGAAGAAGAGTGTTATCACTGAAAGTTTGTCCACAACATTGCACACAAATGGTTACAAAAATACAACAATGCCAAACAACTATTAGTTCACCTGCAACACCAAAATGCATTTCCAAGAGGCAAAAACTATACAATTGGAAAAAAATTGATGTGCTCTAACTCACTAAAGGAAGCACGTGCACAGTGTGCGGGCCAAAGAATCCCGTAGAGCGTACAATGAGCCATATGCACGACTATGTATGAGAAAATCCACACACTCCCATGAACATTGCATTTATGGTTCTTGTCGGCCCCTCAACCACTTATGGACCAGCTTCCAACTTAATTTGACCTTCATATTTGAGCTAAATCCGAATGGGGGTATGGTCAAGGACCAAAGGGTGCCCTAAAGGGCCCCTTGTTCACACTAAGAACCAATTGATCATTGCCTTGAAGAAATGATATAAATAGAGGCCATGGGTGCACTAAGAAATTAAGATTTCCATAGTATTGTTATGCTGCCTCAATCCTCCTTTGAGAATCCTCTTTTCTCCTTGGAGCATTATAGCAACATTCCAATAGGACATTTCACTGACTTCTTGAGGGAATAGGCATTAATTTCTTCATCATTTTCCTTATTTTCTACCATTGTAAGAAGATATCTCCATTAGAGAACTGAATATCCCTCCCAAGGAGGAAGAGGGGACTCATAAGTCCTCATTTATCTATGGTTTTTTCCCAACTAATATAGTTATCCATTGGTGGCATAATATTGGTCATGGGTTTGTTGTTTGTGGTTCTAAAAGTTTCGTATGCATTCTAGTTCTATTTGCTTAGTTGTTTTTAGTTTGTTTACTTGTTTATTTCATGTGCTTGGATTTTTTAACTAATGCACTAACCTTTGTCTTGTCTAGTAGGCCCAACTAGGCATGCAAGTTCCCTCGTTTTGCTCACCCAAGTGACGAAATGGGCATAACAGATTGACGACCACAATGGGGAAAGGTATTAATTTCCAACCTATTTGGGCTTAGAGAACACTTCTTTTTGATCCATTTGTATCGTAGCTATCAAAACCGACCTAGCCTTACCTATCAAGAGCCAAGTTTTGAGCTGGGGGAGGATAATTTCACTCAAAATTTTGACTCCTCGATGCGTATCAGAATGTGTGTGGGTATTTCATCCCACATACACGCACTCGGTGCACTTTGTGCCCAAAAGGCTTATGTTCTCTACGCATCCTGCACATTGTGCACCCAAAAGGCTTCTGTTCTCTGTGCATTCTATGCACACTGCACCTTTGTCTGAACTGTAACTCTCACACATTTCCATAGTTTCAAAATTGTAAGGATTTTTGTGATAATTTGAAGGCCCCTAGCCTTCAAATTCTTTCTTTCATGCAAATTGTAAATGCACTCCACTTAGAATCCATTCCCATATGAAAGGTTAGCTAAAACATAGGCACTTAGGGGGTAAAAAGAACCATATATTCTCCTCTTTTCCTTTGGTTTCCACATGGATGGATTGTTTGGTTTGTAAAAGTTAAGTTGAGATTATTTGATATCACATATAAAAAAACTTGCATTGGGACTAGAAATCATATTTGATCATTGAGTATGCTCTTCTCTTGCACCATAGAGGGATCTCGATAATCAAAAAGGTGGTTAAGGGGACATTTTCATCTCCCTTAAACAGAAAATATTTAGGAGAGGACAAAGCCCCACTAGGGCCCCTCTTAGTTTCTTTTTGAAATCATCGTAAATTTGTAAGGGCCCATACATGCCCACATGTTGCAAACTTAGGATAGTTTCTTGAAATTGATTTCCTAGTTTACATCACTAGGAGAGTTTAAAGATCAAAGTAATGGGCCCATACATGCCCACATGCTTCCAATATAGGATAATTTTTTAAATATTTCTTAGTATAAAAAAAATTAGGGAGTTTAAAGGATTGGTAAGGACCCATATGTCCACATGCTAGTTCTTTAGGGATTTTAAAATTTTGCAAGGTTGTACCAATGACATTTAGTAAGTTTTGGCATAGGGGTAGACCCAAGGCTTAGTTCCAAAAACACACCAACAAGCCCTAACTACTGGCCCTTTCGGCTACACCTGTGAAGCAGATGTAGTCTCACCAGAAGAAGCTATGGGGGGGTTGTAGGACAGTGATGTCTACAACCAAGGGACCTATAAAGTGGATCCAACACTAGAACAATACAACATGCATATATCACTTGTCATATTAGATCTATTCAACACATATATCAGATCTACCACATTAATGCGATAACAATATATCAAGGAAAAAGAACATAGCATCAATAACACACACACAAGACAATATATATGTGGTTCACCCTTTCTCTAGGGCTATGTCCATAGAAATATGCTTTATAATGTATTAAGATGAAGCATACAGTTCTTGTCTACGCTCTTAGCTAGAAAATCTTCTTTCTTCTCCTCTCTGTCTCTCCCCTTCTCGTGCACCCAGCTGCAGGACTTGATCTTCCCACCCATCTGAAGATCTTACATTACAGAAGACTCTCATACTCATCACTTCTATCTCCCATGATGTCACTGACCCGATCACACAATAGTAATCACAACACCAACAATAGTAGCAACAATGACAAAAACCCATCCTAGGTCCTCTTGACCTCTATTTATACATTACAATAGCTCATCGACATGCTTAGGTCAAAACCTAGGTGTTACAAACCCTATATATCAAAACCTTAGGTGTCTAAAACCTTAGGTCATCTTGACCTGTGTTTTCAGGGCTTCGCCAGCCTATCTTTCCTTCCTTCTCATGTGGTGCTCCAAAGCATCCAATGGTGGCTTTTTTTTCTTGCTTATTTTTACATGATCCTTCTTTCTTGCGGATATGTCATCCTCAATATCCTCATCCAACAACTTGCTTCCTTTTACTTTGCTCTGTATTTTATGCTCTTTTTCTCACTTCAACATAGTAA
>WSFP011424922.1:0-22433 GCA_009831015.1 Picea engelmannii | reverse complement strand
TTACTATGTTGAAGTGAGAAAAAGAGCATAAAATACAGAGCAAAGTAAAAGGAAGCAAGTTGTTGGATGAGGATATTGAGGATGACATATCCGCAAGAAAGAAGGATCATGTAAAAATAAGCAAGAAAAAAAAGCCACCATTGGATGCTTTGGAGCACCACATGAGAAGGAAGGAAAGATAGGCTGGCGAAGCCCTGAAAACACAGGTCAAGATGACCTAAGGTTTTAGACACCTAAGGTTTTGATATATAGGGTTTGTAACACCTAGGTTTTGACCTAAGCATGTCGATGAGCTATTGTAATGTATAAATAGAGGTCAAGAGGACCTAGGATGGGTTTTTGTCATTGTTGCTACTATTGTTGGTGTTGTGATTACTATTGTGTGATCGGGTCAGTGACATCATGGGAGATAGAAGTGATGAGTATGAGAGTCTTCTGTAATGTAAGATCTTCAGATGGGTGGGAAGATCAAGTCCTGCAGCTGGGTGCACGAGAAGGGGAGAGACAGAGAGGAGAAGAAAGAAGATTTTCTAGCTAAGAGCGTAGACAAGAACTGTATGCTTCATCTTAATACATTATAAAGCATATTTCTATGGACATAGCCCTAGAGAAAGGGTGAACCACATATATATTGTCTTGTGTGTGTGTTATTGATGCTATGTTCTTTTTCCTTGATATATTGTTATCGCATTAATGTGGTAGATCTGATATATGTGTTGAATAGATCTAATATGACAAGTGATATATGCATGTTGTATTGTTCTAGTGTTGGATCCACTTTATAGGTCCCTTGGTTGTAGACATCACTGTCCTACAACCCCCCCATAGCTTCTTCTGGTGAGACTACATCTGCTTCACAGGTGTAGCCGAAAGGGCCAGTAGTTAGGGCTTGTTGGTGTGTTTTTGGAACTAAGCCTTGGGTCTACCCCTATGCCAAAACTTACTAAATGTCATTGGTACAACCTTGCAAAATTTTAAAATCCCTAAAGAACTAGCATGTGGACATATGGGTCCTTACCAATCCTTTAAACTCCCTAATTTTTTTTATACTAAGAAATATTTAAAAAATTATCCTATATTGGAAGCATGTGGGCATGTATGGGCCCATTACTTTGATCTTTAAACTCTCCTAGTGATGTAAACTAGGAAATCAATTTCAAGAAACTATCCTAAGTTTGCAACATGTGGGCATGTATGGGCCCTTACAAATTTACGATGATTTCAAAAAGAAACTAAGAGGGGCCCTAGTGGGGCTTTGTCCTCTCCTAAATATTTTCTGTTTAAGGGAGATGAAAATGTCCCCTTAACCACCTTTTTGATTATCGAGATCCCTCTATGGTGCAAGAGAAGAGCATACTCAATGATCAAATATGATTTCTAGTCCCAATGCAAGTTTTTTTATATGTGATATCAAATAATCTCAACTTAACTTTTACAAACCAAACAATCCATCCATGTGGAAACCAAAGGAAAAGAGGAGAATATATGGTTCTTTTTACCCCCTAAGTGCCTATGTTTTAGCTAACCTTTCATATGGGAATGGATTCTAAGTGGAGTGCATTTACAATTTGCATGAAAGAAAGAATTTGAAGGCTAGGGGCCTTCAAATTATCACAAAAATCCTTACAATTTTGAAACTATGGAAATGTGTGAGAGTTACAGTTCAGACAAAGGTGCAGTGTGCATAGAATGCACAGAGAACAGAAGCCTTTTGGGTGCACAATGTGCAGGATGCGTAGAGAACATAAGCCTTTTGGGCACAAAGTGCACCGAGTGCGTGTATGTGGGATGAAATACCCACACACATTCTGATACGCATCGAGGAGTCAAAATTTTGAGTGAAATTATCCTCCCCCAGCTCAAAACTTGGCTCTTGATAGGTAAGGCTAGGTCGGTTTTGATAGCTACGATACAAATGGATCAAAAAGAAGTGTTCTCTAAGCCCAAATAGGTTGGAAATTAATACCTTTCCCCATTGTGGTCGTCAATCTGTTATGCCCATTTCGTCACTTGGGTGAGCAAAACGAGGGAACTTGCATGCCTAGTTGGGCCTACTAGACAAGACAAAGGTTAGTGCATTAGTTAAAAAATCCAAGCACATGAAATAAACAAGTAAACAAACTAAAAACAACTAAGCAAATAGAACTAGAATGCATACGAAACTTTTAGAACCACAAACAACAAACCCATGACCAATATTATGCCACCAATGGATAACTATATTAGTTGGGAAAAAACCATAGATAAATGAGGACTTATGAGTCCCCTCTTCCTCCTTGGGAGGGATATTCAGTTCTCTAATGGAGATATCTTCTTACAATGGTAGAAAATAAGGAAAATGATGAAGAAATTAATGCCTATTCCCTCAAGAAGTCAGTGAAATGTCCTATTGGAATGTTGCTATAATGCTCCAAGGAGAAAAGAGGATTCTCAAAGGAGGATTGAGGCAGCATAACAATACTATGGAAATCTTAATTTCTTAGTGCACCCATGGCCTCTATTTATATCATTTCTTCAAGGCAATGATCAATTGGTTCTTAGTGTGAACAAGGGGCCCTTTAGGGCACCCTTTGGTCCTTGACCATACCCCCATTCGGATTTAGCTCAAATATGAAGGTCAAATTAAGTTGGAAGCTGGTCCATAAGTGGTTGAGGGGCCGACAAGAACCATAAATGCAATGTTCATGGGAGTGTGTGGATTTTCTCATACATAGTCGTGCATATGGCTCATTGTACGCTCTACGGGATTCTTTGGCCCGCACACTGTGCACGTGCTTCCTTTAGTGAGTTAGAGCACATCAATTTTTTTCCAATTGTATAGTTTTTGCCTCTTGGAAATGCATTTTGGTGTTGCAGGTGAACTAATAGTTGTTTGGCATTGTTGTATTTTTGTAACCATTTGTGTGCAATGTTGTGGACAAACTTTCAGTGATAACACTCTTCTTCCCCTTCTTTTGTTTCAGAGTTTGGATGTCATGTTATATCCTCAATTTTTACCTCTTCTTTATGTGCATACCCTACCATTAGTTGTGACCCTAGCCACTTGGATTTTGTTCTCTCACTATCGATGCCAATAATTTGGTGGGATACTTCGATCATGGGTTGTTTCCTCAAGGTTTCTAACACAAAAGTGTTTTGTTACCCTGCACTACTCTGTGGATAAATATCCATCCTTACTTTCGCATGACATTGCTCCTCCTCCTCCACCATTGTGGCACTCACTGGTTCGGCCTGTGGTGAAGGAATGGCATCAACATTGACCACTACCTCTAGATGTCTATGAACTTGTTCTTCCCATATGGGTTCTGACAGTGACCTGGTGTTGCTTCTATTTTTTCTTGTCATTTTTCTGAGTGCTCTGAATTTTGGTGGTTCCATCCTACATAAATATTCCCACTTCTACTAAAATATGCCTGCTAACATCTTCAGAATCACCTACTCACCACTCGTCTTTGTGCAACTTATCTCTGCCTATGCTCAAATTCACAATGAGGGCTCTGTGGCATTCTTTTTGGTTATATAAGTTCTCTAATAAATGTCATAAATATTCTCAGAGACAGTTCCTTTACTATCATAAATGTTCTAAATCTTCCTCGACACACTTATTTAAATTTCATAAATGCTTGGTTCATGCCTTATTTTTCCGATGACCGGTTTTTCTTTTTCAACCATTGTCCCCTTTTTCGGCGTGATGCAAATTTCTATTGTGATTCTTCCTTTGCTTTCATTCTATCACTATTATCCATTGCAAACTTTACTTCCTTTCATGGTAGTTTCTCTGTCTAATGCACGCTACTTTTTCCATTTTTTTTCCATTCAACCAACTTCCTACTCTTTTTTTATTTTTCTTCTTTTTCTACCTTTTATGTCTTTTTGTAATTTTTCTTTCCTAACTTCTACTATTTTACACTATACACAAGGCTTCCTCACTACACTACAACTAATGAGATTTAGTAGGTCAACTATCCCTATACAATTTCAGCCGACTACCATTCACCATACCCTGTATTTCTTTTCCTATCAAGTCCTTTAGCTACACAAATCCTCCATCTTTTCCTAGCTCGGATTTTTCTTGAACAGATATTAAATTATGAAAATTTCACTACTTTGGAAAATTTCCTCCAATTTTCCAAGAATTTAACAACATAAATTGGGGGTTTTTCCCAATTCCATGCGAGTGACTCAAATCAACTTACTCAACCCATTCAGGCTTAGTGTTGGAAACTGTATCTCTAATACCATATGTAGCATCCCCAGCCTTAGAACGATGGGATATGCCACATACCAAGTTTTCATTTCCACTATATATATATATACAAACAAAAATATTTTGTAACTACACAGCTTCGTGTGAAAATACACACTAAAATATACATGCAGCATACATAAGAAAAAACCATAAACTAAAAGCATGTATAAATACACAAAAATTAAATTAACGCACAATTGATACTTATATTTAATATATGTCCACCAACTATGTGCAAACCTTCCATGATCCTCCTAGCCTTAGACCACGCTGCTCAAAACTCTCAGTAGTGGGTCACCCCTAAGCTAGGATAAAACTCCACCCGAGTAAGAGGGATTTATAACCAAGATGAAGCTATACAGACAACATGAAGGATTTTTTCCTAGGTGCCACTCAAACTAACAACCTACAATCTCTCATTTCCCACATGCCTGTCCCACCCTGGGAAGTATGCCCCTTCTATGATCAACAGTCCTTCGGCCACCCCACTTCTCTTCTAGGGATTCAACAATAGACCGAACAAGAATTCTCAGAGAACTATAGCTGCAGTTGGGCTCCCTCAGGAATTAAATTACCAACAATTCTCTCACCTAGAGAGAGTTTCTCACGGGCTTGACAACCCTCCTATTCAATCAACAGGCCTAATAAGCTACCTCTTCATTCCAAATCTTAAGTAAACTAGGTACAGGTAAAGGTGAAGGAACAGGTGTTGGAAACAACAATGTTTAGGCAAGGAACATGGAATTTCTCATAACAAGAAAGGTACGGGTGATGGAAACAACAGATTTCGGGTAAGGAACCATACTGGATTGGGAAAGGTACCATGTATAGATCTAAGAGTGCACAAGGGTTACAGAGCTCGAATAATGGAGGTAACAGAGTGAGTTGTGAGTGGGAAGAATGTGATGGTTCCTAGGGAGAAATATGAATGTGAGGGTGAAAGGGAAGAATTCTAGTCCAAATGCACTAATTTTCCCCACATATAACTGCATGCTCCCTTATTGACACATGTCCATCCATGAGCTCCTTCCTCTCCACTTGTAGATCATTCCCCTATGTTATAACAATGTTTTTATGGGGGTGTTTTTCTTTCCTTAGGAAAATACACCATAGAAAAAAATGATAAGAAGTGGGCTAAAACCCACTTATCCTAATTTTTTGGTGCCCGGGTGTGTTATACTAAGGGCTACATAGATCTAAGCAACTGAGATATACACTCTCAGATCTATGGTGTCAGATCCATATCAGATCCCCCAACCTTCTACCTTTAATGAGGGGGGGTCTGAGTTGGTGGTTTTGAGCGTGGGTCCCCCACTAATGTGGCACCTCCTCGCTAATGCAGAACCCCCCCCGCGCACTAAACCACTAACCTCCCTTGCCTCCTGATGACACCTATATTCCACTCGCTTGTCTCCTCTTAGTTTTCATATCATTGCCTTTCCCCTCTCCACCCCTACATTCCATGTGTCTCCCACTCTAGTTTCATGTCATGTCTCCTTCCCACTTCCACCTCTCACCTTCTGCCATCTATCTCCCATGTCACCTAAACCTATATGGTTGTCCCCACTCTCCCTCTATGACCACATCCCCTCTCCTCTCCATATCACCCTTACACCTTCCCACCTCAGCTCTCACATGCCTATGCCTATGCTTTTCCGGTCCAATCTCTGCTATCACATCTTTACACCTGGGTGCCAAGCATTTGTTGTAGCCTATTGAGCCTGCACCAATCATCTCATCAACTCCTCCTCAAAAACATCCATGTCTTCATGTCATCCCTCTGAGAAAGTATCTAAAAAACATCCATGCGGAAATGGAGCAGTGTTTGGCTGACACATTTCCCAAGTGCAAGTGTTGACTTTGCTGGTCTTGGTCCCAAGGAAGAAGTTAATGGAGGTAGGGGAAGTATTTGAGACATCGTCTCCTTCTATAAATAGAAGGTTAGAAAAGGACTGACCATGGAAGCAGGTTGTTAGTCCATTCTGACCGAAGATCGTGTCAGACAAAGAATGCATGGGTAGTCTGACAAAAGACTGCAAGCACAGTCTACCAGAAGATCGCATGCATGTCAAGCCTGACAAGGAGCTCACCGACTGAAGGTTTTGATGGCAACAACATTTCGTTCAGAGTATATGTAGGAGTATTTTTCATTTCATTTAGTGTCGATGTTAGAGCTATGCTCCCGATTTGTTAAGTTTTAGTAAAGCCTCTGGTTCTCTAGTTATGTATGACATTTTGAGACTTCTTTTTTAATAACAGTCAACCTTCTTCCCCATCTCTTTTTCCTATGATACTGAAATATCGAGCATGGATGATTTAGTCGAGTTGTTGTGACTGTGTTGCAATGTATGTTTGGTTGCAATGTTGTTGTAACATTTTTGATTTCTTGAAACTCTAAATCAAGAGGATCTTGTCTTTAGAGTTTTTCTCTCCTCATGCTACTGAAAGACCGGAAGTCCATAACAGTCCTTTACATTTTCTCCTCTAGTTCTACAACATACTCACCCTTAATACAACTGACTGACTGAAGTTAGATCAAGACCTCATCTTCCTATGGATATCACCCTAGTTTTCTGAGTTAAAGAGATACTATCATGAGTTTGCATCCATTAGACCCCCCTTAAATTTATTCGTTGTGACATAAAAACAGGCGGGTACTGGGCTTACCTCTCTTGCAATCCATAGGTGAATTCTAGTGCTAACATTTACGGCATCATTGTTGGGGATGAATTGAAGATTTTCCCTAGGATTGAATGAAAAATCTTACTAGTTCTAAAGGTTCATCAGAACTCAGTACATTGAAGATTTCAACTATGCACCTGGTGAATCCACTGGTATGAATCCATTGTTTCAGCTATGGCTTCCAGAGGTAGACATGTAAGGTATACTCCACAACTTCCTTTAGAAACACCTGAAGCTGACCCAAAGAAAATTATCAGAAGGAGAAAGATCCTTCAAGAAGGTACTTCATCTACTGAACCATATATTTCTGATGATGTTCACCATCTTCCTATAACAACTCCAGTAGTTGTTTCTCATTTTCCTATTACACCATCTGCTAGATATTCTAGAAGTTTAAATTTTGGGATTTTTCCTATTGATTTCCCCTCTCCCAGTTTCACCACTCCTCCTCCTGTTAGATTCACTTATTTTATAGAGAGGGAAACCTCTATTCCCTCAAGCCCTGTGGATTTTTTCTCAAATACTCTGTTGTTCCTCTTTAATCCCGGAAGCTCAGCTCCAGTCTCCTCTGTCCTAACTTCATCTCCTCCTGGTTCTCCTCCACCTCTCACCCCTATGGAAGGTGCTAATCCCCCTAGAAATAGAATGGATGCCATAGTGGTTACTAGATACACCCCTCTGGTCTTACCTCATCCCATGAATGCTCTCCTTGCTAGAGATTACCTAAAAGACATGCCCAAGTGTTGACCCTTGAACAAGTTTTGGAGAACCTTGGTCATCTTTTACCATTTTTGGGATTTTGATAGGCTGGTCGAAGGTGGAGTGCAAGGCGAAGTGGATATCATGGGATCTCGACCCCTTCTTAGGGAATTTTTGGGTTTAGGGTTTATGTAATGGGAATGGGATGTTAGCCAATGGTTTTACTCATGCCTTGGGCCCTTTTGTAATGTATAAATAGATATCTATACGATGTAAGAAACACAATAGATATAGGAGAGACGTGGTGCTAAGTGTTATATTGTGTTGATTGCAAGTGATGTAAGTTGTTGGATCTATGTGATTGAGTTATCTTTGTGCATACTGTGTGCATGACAACTTGCAAAGCTAAGTGCAGGTGACTGTAAAGAGGCTCTGTGTTGTAACCTAGCTCAGGGAAGGATGGTCTGGTGAGGTGCACACATATCTCCTATCCTATGTGGAGTGTTCTTTTGGCTCTGTGCTTGTAGAATATTGAAAGAAGACAATAATCAAGAAAAGAGTTGATGGACGTATCCCAACACTGGGGTGAAACACGTATATAATGTGTTGTGGTTGCATTGTGCATTATAATTGTTATGTTATTGACGTGATTTATGATTAGTGCAGTGATATATGTTAGATGCACCTGATATAATAGTAGCTTAGTGCTTAGTAATGGGAATGAATTATAGATATGATGTATTTCTATATGATAAGTACTTGGATGTATAAGATCTTGTGAATACTGTGTTGTTCTGTAATTAGGTTTTTCCCCTACAAAGTGAATATTCATGAATGTGAACTGCTAAGTTCTCTATTAAGTGTTGTAATCATAGATCTGTCTCCATGCTAGGTTGTAGACACTTGAGTCCCGCAACCACCCTTGCCTCTACCTCGAGTAATACTTCATCTACTTCGCCGATGTTGTTGAAAGAGCTGGTAGTTAGGGTTTTGTTGGTGCATTGTTGAAGCGTTGAACCCTGAGTCTACCCCTATGCAAACAAATGGTTCCGTTGTCGGGACCTGAAACTGTGATTGCTGGGAACTAAAGAAAATAAATCTTTGTGTGTAGATATGTTGCTTTAGTGCACAATATTCTACTTGACTATGAATCTTTGTGCTAAGAAAGGAATCAAATCTGAAGAAAAGAGGTAAGATATTAAATCTTTGTGCTCTGAGAAAGGTAATATAAGTGAAATTTTTTTTTTCGAAAGAATGGATCTAGGTATGCCTAACAGATTTTGTCCTAGTCTAAAAATTGGGGCACATATAGAAGAAATAAGATTGGATATGAGTATATCTGATAAGAATAGTGAAAGATATGCTATTCCTATGTGTAGAAATAATGTTTGGACTAAAAAATGGATGCAGGATCCTAGAAAGAATTTTTTGAAGGTTAGTTACTGTGATCCCAGTGCGTAGTACAGGAAAGGTTGGGGTCATTTAAAATAAATAGAGGATTATCTCTTTGTTATAATTGTAGAAGACTGGTACATCTTGCTAAGGAATTCCCTGGTAGAGGTCCTAGTTGTCTATTTTGTAAAGCTATGGATCATGAAGTTTTGGATTTCCCTAGAATGATTGCAATTGAAAAGATGAATATAAGAGAATAAAACCATGCGACATGCCAAGAAACTAAGGATATGATAGAACCCTAGAAATAATCGGAGTCTTTATTACTACAGATGAAAGAAACCCTAAATGATCACAGATATATCAACTTATCAGAGATCTTAAACAAGAAGGAGTGCATAGAAACAATAATAGGAGACTTCAACATAGACTATGTTCTGGATGAGGAAACCCAGGTGAATATCATGACAAAAAGAACTTGGGAAATTTTGGGAAATCCTGCTATGGTTCCTTCATTGAGAAGAATAGGATTATTTAGAGGAAAGATGATAACCCTATGTGGAAGACTTACCCAGAAATGTATGAGCACTCATGGAACTTAGACAAAGGAAGAATTTGAGGTCGTTAAATTTCTTGAGAACAACGCCCCATTTTCTATTTTTCTAGGAAAAACCTGGATTGAGAATGATCAGATATGAAGGAAACAAGAAGAGGAGGATCTAGAAAAGAAAAAGAAAGAACTAAGGGATTTCATGGCTAGGATAATAACGAACTTATTGGAAGAACAAGAGGACGAGTCGAAGCTACTGAGGACCAAAGATATGGATGTTGAAGTTGAAAGAACACAAGAAGACTTCAAACACCGATCTATACAAAAGATTAGAGAACCTACCCTAGAAAGAGAAGAAGTATTACCCTCAAACCCTATGAAAGACCCTCCACAGTGTGAAGTTTCTATGCCAAGAGGATACAAGAAAAATAATGGAAAGAGGAAACCAGTGACTCAGATTACAGGAAAGAAATTTAGAAATCTCAACAAGAAGAAATCAAAGTTAGAGAAATTACAGGAAGTTTTAGGGAGGACTTCGCAGAAGGAAGGTTTGCAGAACTGGAACTTCTTAGGGTTATTATAACAACATAGATTGGCACTTCGCCACAACGAAGAAATATGACCGTTGGAGGCATTCTGACCATTAGCCTGACGCTACAGAATGGCTCGAACCACATTTATGGCTAGAGAGATCGCCATTAGACTATTGGGACCAAGCCATAACGGATGGAATTGCATTAATTAAGGTGTTCCTACCCATTGGAGGAATCCATTACGATGTTAGCTATTTATCCCGTCGAGTGTTTCACTGAGAACAATTTTGCAAATAGTGATTATTTGAGCCCATAGAGAACTAGTTTCTTTCGCATTGTGCCTATTTGAGATCTGGCCACCCATTCTGTTACATCAAGTATTTGATCACCGAACTAAGATACTTGATCTCGAATGTGCATGTCAGGTGACTTCAGTGTAGTAGATAAATCTGTTGAAGAGATCCTCATAGACCTCATGGCTGAGAAGGTCATGTCCACAGGAGTCCAAGCCTTGTCCATGAGAGGATTGCAAGAATCCCCATCGAATGCTCATGGATATGGACCATCTCGAGCTATGACAGAGAAATGAACCAAGCATCATGATGACTTGGCAAATGCAAAGCTCATCCCATCTATCCTTGTTACAGATTATTTTGGTCACCCTGGTGATGTTTCTACAACATGTGTTCAGTCTTCCAAAAGAACCTTTCTTCATGAGAAAAGTGACTACCTCCCTCTTCTACAAAACTTGTTTTTAGAACGCTGTCGTAGGCTAGCCATAAGGTAAAGTGTGGAAATGCCTGATTTCCGCAGGCTGTCATGAAACTATCTTACGACGTTTCCGCAGGCTGCACTATATCCAAGGTGTGGCGACGTTGGAAGACTAAGAAAAGGTCGAAGATTCATGAAATTTCTAGAAGGGATATTCTAGAATATGAGGTGGAATCCATATGGTTGGGATCCTACTCACTTCTATGATTTGGTGGGATCATCCTAATCTCTTTAACCATCTCTTTTTCTCCTATATAATAATCGATTTCTCATGGAAAGGGTTAAGAAAGAGAAAGCAAGATCAAGTAAGGAATTTATGAAGGAATAGGGTAAGAGTTTTCTGAGGAATTTTATCTCAATTGATGCTTGAGGTCTTCATCTATATATCAAGTTATTGTGGATCCTCTTCATGTGAGTTTGGAGCAAGTGTGTGTGTTGGAGAAAAGGGCCACCAAAAGGGAACCTTGCAACATCAAGGTTGTTTGGTTGTATCTTCCACTTTTACTTAATACAATATAGTGGCATGTTTATTTTCCATGAAATCATTCTCATTTTATTACATGACTCCTTGATCACATGACTGCACTATAGCCAGGGTGCGGCGGTGTTGGAAGTCTGAGAAAAGGTCAAAGATTCATGAAAGTTCTAGAAGGGATCTTCTAGAGTTTGAGGTGGCATCCATATGGTTGGGATCCTACTCACTTCTATGATTTGATGGGATCATCCTAATCTCTTTAACCATCTCTCTTTCTCCTATATAATAATGGATTTCTCATGGAAAGGGTTAAGCAAGAGAAAGCAAGATCAAGGAATTTATGAAGGAATAGGCTTAGTGTTTTCTAATGGATTCTATCTCAATTGATGCTTGAGGTATTCATCTGTCTATAAAGTTATTGTGGTTCCTCTTCATGTGAGTTTGTAGAAAGTGTGTGTGTTGGAGAAAAGGGCCACCGAAAGGGAACCTTGCAACATCAAGGTTGTTTGGTTGTATCTTCCACTTTTACTTAATATAATACAGTTGCATGTTTATTTCCCATAAAATCATTCTCATTTTATTACATGACTCTGTGATCGCATGTGTAAGTTTTCATTGAATATACTATTGTTGATTTCACTTTGGTTGGTTTGTGTTTCATTGCTGATCCAATATCACAAGAGCACCAAAGAGGAGCAGGGACAACAAAGATATAAGGAAGCAATATTCAAAGGTATGCCATTCATCTCTTGTTTGATAGTAAACTCAATGATTAAATATTATGGAAAGTATCATGTCCTATCCTATTTTGTTCTAGATCCAGGTGGATCTAGGGAGATCAATTTATGTCTGCATTCACCAATTTATCCAATAACAATCCTGCTCAACTATATCCTTCCTCTGGATGGCACGATGAGTCATGATAGTGTCCTGAGGGACTTTGACTACACCTTGATTACTGTGTACCTCCCGAAGTGGATATGCGCAATAGGACCACAGTTAAGACAAATCATGGCATTGAATATCAGTGAATTCAACTTGGAGACCGCAAGAACTATGGAATGCTCGCCCCACACAAGTATTTGACCAATACAAAGGGGAATAAGTCAAATATCATCCCCCAGACATGGACTATGGACATCGCGAGGTCCACTATCCTGAACGTGGTGAAGATACCACACTTTGGAAGGCATCAGGAGGTTAACGCGTGTGTTAAACTCTTGTTGTCTTGATTCCATGGTGGTTATATGTGGCTGGATAGATGCATCACCGTATATCCAGCGTTGATCCATCGGATCATTGGATTAAGAATGCAAGGACCAAACCCAGAATAATTTTATCTAGGGAAGGTTGCAGATCGTGCCTTGGTGCAGAAAATTAAAGATACCTATGGCGATGTGGAAAAGGGGAAGAGAGGATACAAGGTAGCCTCCATTCAGAATGGTGTAGTGCACCTATCCTTCTAGTTGATCACAGACCCACATAGGTCACGGGGTTCATTTTTGATCTTGCAGGAAAATGCATTGAAGGACTATAGATGAATTGGGTGATTTACCTCGTCAATTAGTTAGAACAAGACTATTGCAAAACTCAAGATCAGAGCTATGAGTTTCATTTTAGTTAGCTACTGATCCTAATTGCCTTCATTTCCTAGGAGATGTCGGAAGGAGAAACCTTCCATGAGATTGAGTCATCTGAACCCCTAGATGCAAAGTTCACCATGCTCTGGTATTCAAGCAACATGGAGAAACAATGGTATTCAAACGCGATGTTCCACACCTACTACCTGTAGTTGAAGAGGGTTATTGAGTCTTTCCCTCATATGATGTCGAACACCCTGCATAGGTTAAGACCATTTGTGAAGTTCCACGTAGATATAAATTTTATTTATATCACTACACGCAGAGACGAACATAAAGAAGAGATCCAATATTACATGGAAGAAATAACTAAGGAGTGGCCTGCAAAGATTCTTATACTAGTCAACCAGGCATAACTATCTGACATCAACCTCATCGAACATCCTGTGGTTACTCACGAAGAGTATGATGCACCCAACAGTAGAATAAGGAAGAAAAAGGAAGAGGTACAGAAGATGAAAAACGCCTCAGAAGAGACTGCTTTAGACTCACCTGGAGGGGGAGGTGATGATGAAGTAGAAAAAGAAGAGGAAAAAGGAGAAGAAGACAAGAAGAAACAAGGAAAAGTAACACCTCCTAGGGATCCTCTCGATGAATCTCATACCTCCAAGAAAACAAAAATTTCCCCCACAAAACCTACATCGTGGAAGAAGTCCAATTCAGTAAACCACAGATGTAGATTGTGCTCACGATGGATGACATAGATCTCATCATCACCACTATCTCAGATACCTCCTTCCCCGAGCTAGGTTACCATGTATGATAGAATTGCAACAAAGCTAAAAGGGGTAAAACAAGCCCTCTACTCCAACAACGCAGTGTCTACTATGCCCCCATCATCAGAAGGAACAGAGTTGGGAGATGAACCTACCCAGCTATGCTGAATAGCATATGCGACTGAAGATCACCTTCATCATGTTCAGGAAGAAACAGAACATGCCACAGAGGCCTTAGAGAAATAAAAAGAGGAAGCCATAGAGAAATGTCGAGTTGTGCAACAGGAAAAATACGACATCCAAGCCAAGTTTGCAGAGGATAGAGCATAGGTCTAGAAGGAGAAGGAACAATTGTTCACAAAGAAGATTGGAGTTAAAGAAGAAGTCACTAGAGCACTTTGATCTGTGATGGGATTAGAACATATGGAAGAAGACCCAGTGGAAATCCAAGTAGGGAAGCTTGTTGAAGCAATTCAGCAGTTCCAACAGAGGGTAGAAGAACTGGAGTTACAAGCAGTTTCAAGCACTCAGTAGGAAGTGCGAGACTAGCGAGAAGAAACTACCCGAAGTGCAGTCCAAAGAGTCAAGGCAGTGACCTTAGAATGCAATCAACTCAGTAGTCAAAGTTCACAGACTTACGAGCACCTTGCATAGGAACCTGAACTAAGGACACTGGAGTCACAACTTTAGGAGGCCAAGCAATAAGAAACAATGGTGAAAGAGCAGTTGAAGCCACTATCAGTGGTTGAAAGGATGGAATGACCCTAGGAACAATGCACAGTCTATAAAAACATCCATGGCATACAGAGTAAGGTCATGGAAGTGACTCAGTGACTCCAACCACTGTAGGATGCAACTTGCATACTTTTTGAGGAGATTGAAGCACAATATGTAGAAATCGAACACGTGGTCACCACAATGGAATAGCGCTTGGAAGGACCTGTGACAGAGAAGGTTATTCAAGATTTCACTGAGTAGGAGGCTCTGGAGAAGCAACAGGTCAAGGTATCTCAAGCCAAGCTCGAGGCATTTGAGGCAGAGTTACCCAGATCAGAGTGACTCGGGACTAGTCACAAGTGAGTGTTGGGGGCCTGTTGGCCCTTGACTAAGTTTTGGAGAACCTTGGTCATGTTTGACAATTTTTGGGACTTTGACAGGTTGGTTGAAGGTGGAGCACAAGGTGCAATGGAGATCGCAGGATCTCGGCCCCTTGTTAGGGAATTTTTGGGTTTAGGGTTTATGTAACAGGAATGGGATATCAACCCATGGGTTTACCCATGCCTTGTCCCCTTTTGTAATGTATAAATAGATATCTATACAATGTAAGAAACACACTAAATCTAGGAGATACATGGTGCTAAGTGCTATATTGTGTTGAGTGCAAGTGATGTAAGTAGTTGGATCTATGTGATTGAGTTAGCTTTGTGCATATTATGTGCATGAGAACTTGCAGAGCTAAGTGCAAGTGACTGTAAAGAGGCTTTATGTTGTAACCTAGCTCAGGGAAGGAGGGTCTGGAGATGTGTGCATGAATATGCTTTCCTATGTGGAGTGGGTTCTTATGGCTCTATGCTTGTAGAGTATTGAAATAAGACAATAAAGAAGAGAAGAGCTGGTGGACGTAGCCCCACACTGGGGTGAACCACGTATATCCTGTGTTGTGGTTTCTTTGTGCATTATAGTTGTTATATTATTGATGTGATTTATGCTTAGTGCAGTGATATATGTTAGATGCACCTAATATAATAGTATCTTAGTGCTTATTAATGGGAATGAATGCTAGATCTGATCTATTTCTATATGCTAAGTGATTGCATGTATTAGATGTTGTGAATATTGTGTTGTTCTATAATTAGGGTTTTTCCTTGCGAAGTGAATATTAATGAATGTGAACTACTAAGTTCTCTGTTAAGTTTTGTAATGACATATCTATGTCCTAGCTAGGTTGTAGGCACTTGATTCCTGCAACCACCCCTACCTCTACCTCGGGTGAGACTTCATTTTCTTTGTAGGTGTTTCCTAAAGGGCCAGTAGTTAGGGTTTTTTTGGTGCACTGTTAAAACGTTGAACCTCGGGTCTACCCCTGTACCAACACCAAGTTCATAGGAGAAGAAGACATAACTACTGAAGAGAACCTTGTTTCCTTCTACATTTATGCAGACAATCTAAGTATTCAAAATGAGGATGTTTGGATGGGAGTTTTTGTCCAGAGACTTGATGGTGAGGCTAGGAAATGGTTTATAGGATTAACCCCTGGATCCATTTCTAGGATTGAGGCTTTATATGATGTCTTCCTGAGACAATGTGGGGATAAAAAAGACTCTATGTATTATATCATAGAGTTAGGGTCCCTAAGGAGAAAAGAGGGAGAATATGTCTAATTTCTCCAAAAGATTCAACAAAATGTACAATAAGATTCCTGTTGAGATAAAGCCTACAGAAGCCTCTGCTAAAATTACTTATGATAGTTCTTTTGACCTTGATTTTTGTCTCCTTTTAAGAGAAAGAAGGGATACTTCCTTGGCTCATATGCAATATGCAGCCCTCGAAGTAGAGTCCAGTGTGTTGGCAGTTGACAGACTTAGGAATAAGACTGATAGAGACAGAGGAAGAGGGAGATCTGAAGCTTCAACCTCAGGTTCCTCTGCATCCCATCCTCAAGTATATGAATTGACCATTATTGTAAAATATCTTTCTATAGAGATGGAGAAAATAAAATTTGAAGTGAAGTAGAGTTATAAGAGTTCCCAAAATGTTGAAAACAGAGGCAACTTCAGAAGACCAAATATCACCCCTTAGATACTCCCAAGAGAGCCCCGAAACAAAGATAGGGATGATCAACAAATCCAAACCCATCTCCAAAATAATCTTGTTGCTGATGTAGAACGAGAGCAGGAAGAGCTTGACCCTAAAATCCAATTCCTTGGAGACACCTCCCCATTCCTCCATTTGACCTAATCTGCATATGAGGAGTCCCTCATGGACAACCAAATAAATGAGTTGAGTAAAGAGGATAAGACCAATAGTATCCTCAATAAATATAATATCGGGTCTAAGAATAAATAAAGGAAGTTTGACATCCCTGATCAGCCTTCCAGAGCCGAGAAACCTGCCAAAGACGCAATGGATAGAAGAAAGGAAGAGAAAGCACAAAATCCCTCACCATTAGCCAAAGGTCCTGTACTAAATGTAAAATAAATTCTAAAGTCCCCCTCCTCTTTTAACTTTGAGCATGAAATTCAAAATATTAGGATCCATGTACCCCTTTTAGAGCTAGTCAAGCATGAAGATTTCAAAAGGTCCCTCTCTAAACTATTTCAGCTCGAAACTTCATCTTATTTCACATACACTATAAACCTTCAGGATGAAAAGCCAACAGTCATTTTAGGTCCTATGGTAGAATATAGAGATGATTCATCCCCTCGCTTCTACACCTCATTGAACATACATGATAAGGTTGTGAATAATTTTTTAATGGACTCAGGGGAATCCCATAATATCATGCCCAAAACTATCATGGATGAACTGGGACTAGAAATCACAAATCCCTATCATTACTTGTATTCTTTTGATTCAAGGAAAGTGCAGTGTCTTGGGGTTATCAAAGATCTAGTTGTTACCTTGTTTTAGTTGCCCATGAAAAGTGTGGTCATAGATATCATGGTAGTTGATGTTCCCCCCAAGTTCTACATGCTATTGTTAAGATCTTGGATAAATATACTTGGAGGAACATTGCATATGGACCTTAGATATGCTACCATTCCTGTGTTTGTGGGGGAGCATAGAAGACTGTACATAGAAGATCAATTGAACTATATTATTAGAGATGAAGCTAACCCCACCAACCATACTATTTTTTCACTTGATACTGATATGGGATCCATCTTATTGCAGCTCACTGATGCCCCTGAACCTCCTCCTAAAATCAGAAAGAAGTCCCTTACTCTCTATGAAGATTCTCCCCCAATTTCCTCTATTTGGAAAATTTTATTTGATGGAGCCTCTTCTAGAGAAGGTGTTGGTGCTGGAGTGGTATTTGTTTCACCTATTTAAGAGATCATATCTCTGTCCTACAAGTTATAATTTGAAACTACCAATAATGTGGCAAAATATGAAGATCGTGTTTTGGGTTTGAGGGTTGCAAAAGACATGGGGATTAAAGAGATATCAATGTTTGGGGATGCCGAGTTAATTGTCAATCAGATCAGAAATATTTATCAAGCCAAGCACCCTCATCTTAGAAGTTACAGAAATGAAGTCTGGGATCTAATTGATAGTTTTTTCTTGGATTTCAACATTTCATTTGTTCCAAGAGAAGAAATTCCATGGTTGTTTCTATGGCTATTTCAACAAGTAATTTCAGAGTCCCTCTGCCAGTCAAAATCAGGTATGATGTAGAAGTAAAATATAGACCCTCTATACCTGACAATGTCAATCATTGGAAAGTGTTTGAGGATGATCTTGAAATCAAAATATTCCTGTAGACTGGTGATGAGTTTTATACACTACACATTGATCAATATCTTGATTCTGAAATAAATCCTCATGCTGGTGTTTTTTTGAACAAAATATCTAATCATCATATAGTTTAGTTGCCCAACAATCATATCCCAAAGGGACTAGTTCCTTTGGAAAGACTATTTGACAAGAATGATGTGGCAGTAAAGGGTAAAGCCTCAAATGAGGAAGTTGATGTGGATGAGTGCAATATTGGCACAAAGGAGGACCCAAAATTTGTCAAACTATCAAGAATCCTGTCAAGGGAACAAAGGACCGAGTATGATGAGTTATTAAGAGAATTTTCTGATGTGTTTTCCTGGACCTATGAAGATCTCAAAACATATGACACAAGTGTCATTGAGCATAAGATCCCATTGAAAGAGGAGGCCAAACCATTTAGGCATAAATTAATACAATTAAACCCCATGCTACTACCTATTATGGAAAGAGAGGTAAAGAATTTGTTGCATGCCCAAATCATTGTCCCTTTGAGATATTCTAAATGGTTGGCCAACCTGGTCCCAGTAAGAAAAAAGAATGGGGAAATCAAACCGTGTGTCGATTTCAGGAGCCTTAACAGAAGCTCTAAGAAGGACAATTACCCTTTGCCAAATATGGAACACATATTGTAGAGGGTGACAGGTGCATCCATAATTTCCATGTTTGATGGATTTTTAGGCTACAATCAGATTTATGTACTTCCTGAAGACAGAGAAAAGACAACTTTCACCACTCCTTGGGGCACATTCATGTATGCTAAAATGCCCTTTGGATTGATGAATGCAGGGGCGACCTTTCAATGAGCCATGCATATAGCCTTTATTGGGGAAATGGACAAGTTTGTACTCATATATCTGGATGACATTACAGTCTTATCTAGATATGATAAAGAAAATTTATGTCATATAAGAAGGGTCTTCTTAAAATGTCAAAGGTTCCATCTCTCCTTAAATCCAAAAAAGTCATGGTTTGTCATGCGAGAGGGAAAATTGTTGGGGCACATAGTATCAGCAGAGGGATTTAGAATTGATTCAAGGAGATTAGAATCTATTCAAACCTTGTCACTTCCCATATCCAAGAAGGAAGTTCAGTCCTTCCTGGGAAAAATTAATTTTCTGAGAAGGTTTGTTTCAAATTTTGTTGAAATGGTAAAGCATATTACAACCATGCTCAGGAAGGGGAATGAAGTGAAATGGAATGCTGAGTCCATAAATTATTTTGACCAAATCAAGAAAGCACTGACTGAGGCACCTATGCTTATCAGTCCTGATTACTCCAAATATTTTCTGATTTTTTTTTCTTCTTTTGATACAATAGTAGTTGTTTTAGTATAGAAGAATGTTGAAGGTCTAGAGCAACCTATTTCATTTTTTAGCAGAGCACAAAGGGACGCTGAGACCATATATGAACTCATGGATAAGAAGGCATATGCCTTGGTGAAAGCTCTCAAATATTTTAGAGTCCATGTTCTACATTCAAAAATCATTGCATATGTCCCTTCATCTTCGGTGAAGGACATTCTTATCTAGCTTGACATAGATGGAAAAATGAGCAAGTGGATTGCCAAAATCCTAGAATTTGATCTGGAAATAAAGCCCACCAAACTAGTCAAAGACCAAGGTTTAGCCAAGATATTGGATATATCTAATTGCAAAGATCTAGGGGTTAACATGGAGAACAGGGGAAGACAAAAGGATAGAGGAAAGGGCTCAAGGAACCGTTGTAATTCTAGGAAGGTCAGATCCAAATCCAGACTTGGAAATATAGAGTGTTGGAATTGTGGGAAGAAAGGACATCTAAAGAAATAATGCAAAGCTCCAAAGAAACAAAGAGATGTACAACAGGAGAAAAAACAGGAATTAAATGTAATAGGTGATGTGTTATAATATGCTTTGATTCTTTCTGTAGACAATATTTATGTCACATCCCATAGGAAAAATTTTCTAGATTATGTTCAATGTGATTTTGGACAGGTTCATTTGGGTGATGATGCACCATGCAAAATTGTTGGAATGGGAAAGGTAAAAATAAATCATTTAAGCAATGGAAACCAATGGTTGTTGAAAGAGGTAAGACATGTTCCAGATCTAAGGAAAAATCTAATTTCAACAAGGAAGTTGGAAAGTGAAGGTTGTATATCCATCTTTATAGATAAGGTGTGGAAGGTCACCAAGGGATCATTGGTGACAGCAAAAGGAGAGAAGGTAGGTAAATTGTATTTATATACTCGTAGTAATGACTCTTATATCTCATTAGCTTCTACAGGAGTGGATACAACATTGTGGCATCATAGGATTGGACACATGAGTGAGAATGGGATGAATATACTTCACAAAAGAAATTTGTTTCTAGATATTAAACAAATTTATTTGGATTTCTGTGAGCATTGTGTTTATGGAAAATAGAATAGAGTTATATTTCTCAAAGTCAGAAAAGAAAACAAGAGTGAAATATGAGAGATTGTGCATACAGATGTATGGGGACTAGCTCAGGTATCATCTCTTGGTCGATCTCATTATTATATTACTTTTATTTATGATGCAACTAGAAAAACTTGGGTTTATTGCATTCGACAAAAATATGATGTTTTTTATACTTTTAAGAAATGGAAAGATTTGGTTGAGAATGAGATGGGAAAAAGGTTGAAGTGACTCAGATCAGACAATGGAGGTGAATATTTCAGCAAGGATTTTGATGATTATTTTTCATACCATGGGATTCGTAGAGAGAAGACAGTTCCAGGAACACCACAAGAAAATGGTGTATCATAAAGTATGAACAGGAAAATCATGGAGTGTGCAAGGAGTATGAGATTGCATGGTGGTTTTCCCTTACAGTTATGGGAATATGTTGTAGATATTGTTGTTTAATTAATAAATAGAGGACCTTAAAGCTCTTTGGATGGTAGAATTCTAGAGGATTCATGGACATATAAAAAGGTAAACTATTCTTTTTTGAAGACTTTCGGTTGTGAATCATTTGTCCATATTGATAAAGAAAATAGAACAAAGTGTTGGAAGATTGGTTGTTGTCATTGATGTCAACCCTAGTCATGGGTTTTGGACCGCAAGATTGATGAAGGTATTTGTACATGAAGGAAAATGCACATGCAGATACAAAACCCATGGATGGATAGTATACATCATGTTTTTTCTAGTGGTATGTGGCACATCATGTAGATCCTCATGGTTGGGGAGAAATGAATTTTTGAAGATGACAAAGTGAATTGAAGAAGAAAGTACATGTAGGCCCCGAAGATAATTAAAGAAAAGAATTACAAAATAAGAAAGTGTCAGGTCGGCTTTAATGTTAAAAGGAAGTGACATAAATGGTATAAATAAACATCATTATACATTCATTTGATACAAGTCGAATTTCATAGGTAATAAGAAGAAAAGAAGGCCAGATTTCAAGGGAGGATGAAGTCTTTTGTTGATGTGTTCTAAGGTATGTTATTTTCAGGTCATCTTAACATTTTTTCTATAAATTTGTTTCTACAATGATTCAGATGGTGATATCGCTATGGTATTGAGAAGACATATCAAGCTACCTCTGGTAAAAATTTCATCTCTTGATTCACTATAATTATGGAGATACACTATGTGGAAGATAGGGTTTGTGACGAGTCCTAAAGCTAGTCAATAAACAGGTGTTCCGGGTAAAATAGTCATAACTTCTTCATAGGGAATCCAAATTAAGTGGGACAAATTTAATTGGAAAGAGTATGGAATTTAGTTTATTTTGTGTGATTTTTAGAATCATATGTTAATTATTGAGCGTGGGGCATTCTATGCAAGTTCACTCTCCTGGATAGACCAGAATTGAATAAAGTCTACCATTATTTCTATAACTTCTTTTTGGGGAGGATTCAAGGAGTGAAACTTGGAGGAGTTTCAGAGAATACATTGAGTAATATTATCTATAGGATCATAGTACTCCAAGAATTGAAGAATTTCATAAATTGAAGAAGCCTCAGGAAGCATTATCAAGTTCTACGTGATGATTGGTTGATGGTGATGATTTAATGTAAAGTTTTATTATCTCTCATATATTCTTGGGTGAAAGGAAGGGGAAAGGATGGAAAGTTCAAATCTCTCTTGATATTGGAGGATTGTATCTTCCTCTTGGAGGTTTATCCCTCCCTTTACATTTGGAAGATGTAGCTACCTTTGGAAGTCATTACTTCCCTTGAACAATAACTATTGATTATTTCTCATATATTGTGC
>ML864548.1:0-22433 GCA_009831015.1 Picea engelmannii | reverse complement strand
GCCAAAGCATTTCCCTCAAAGTCAACCAGACGATAAGCGCTCTTTTTAAGAACCTCTTTTATGATGAAAGGTCTGAACCACATGGGTTTGAATTTTCCTACCCCCAGGGGGTCCTTATCTTGGTCATAGACCAGGACAAGGTCACCTTCAGAGAAAATCCGAGGACGAACAGACTGATCATATTGAAACTTGACTTTATGTTTGTGAGCCTCGTTGGCCAGGGCCTCATCACGACGCTGCTCATTGAGCCACTCAAGGTATAATAACCGTTCTTCAAGTGGAGAAGTGTCTGGCAATAACTGTATTACCAATTTTAGGGACAGGATCTGACATTCTATAGGCAAGACTGCTTCCATCATGTAAATGAGTTGAAAAGGTGAGAAACCGGTTGCATTCTTAACAAACATTTGGTAAGCCCATAATGTTGAGTATAACGTCAAATGCCAATTTGACTTGGTTGAGTTGATCGTTCGCTATAGGATGGTCTTAAGAGATTTATTTACAACTTCCACCTGACCATTTGCTTGGGGGTAGTAGGGCGACAGATGTTCTTGCCACAACCCAAGATTTGATGTTAACTCAGTCATCATCTGGTTCTAAAAGTGACTGTCATGGTCAATGACAATCTCTCTCGGGATGCCGAACCTTGCTATTATCTGGTTGAATCAAAAGAGAGCCACAGTCTCTCCATCATCTTTAAATGTTGGCATAGCTTCGACCCACTTCGTGAAGTAGTCTACGACTACAATGATATAATGGTGCCAGCTTGCTGAAGGAGGGTTGCATGTAGTGTAATCAATCCCCCACTTGGTGAAGAGACCAACTGTGATGATAGGAAACATGGGAGAAGGATGTGACCTCATATTCTGAGAGAAGATATGACACGGGTGGCACTTCTTGATCGATTCGATACAATATTTGATTAGTGTCGACTAGAAGTAACCTACTCGTAAAATCTTTTGGGCTGTTGCCAACCCAGACAAATGACCGCCACATGCTCCAGTATGGAAATCGTTAAGCACAATAACTACTTCTTCGTGAGTGAGACATCGGTGTAGGATGTAGTCTACACCTCTTCAGTACAACGTATCGTCGAGTATGAGATAATTATTGGCCTAATGGCGTATACAATGATGCTCATCACGAGAAGTAGAGGTGGGGCACTTCAAAGTTTGGAGATAGGTAAGTATATCGCCATACGAGGGATCCAAATATGCGATCAAAAACATATCTCCTATGATAGGTAACTCTTCGGGCATAACATCACCTGACTCAACCAGAAGTTCCGAAATAAGTTTTGCGAAGACCAGTGACTTTTTGGATTTCACTGAAACAGAATCTAAGTCGAATTCCTGGAGGACGACTATCCATCTACTGATCTTTGCGCCTATTACCCGTCATGTCAACACGTATTGAAATGGATTCACAATGACAATGATGGTGGTCTTGCGAAACATAACATAATGATGGAACCATTGAACAACATGGACTGCTGCCAACACAATTTTTTTGATATGAGAATAATTAAGTTCTGGTCCGACTAGGCCTCGACTCAGGTAATAGATCACATATTCTGAGAGAAAATCATCTTCCTGAACTAAGAACATGCCGATTGTTGACTCTACTATAGCTAGGTATAATAATAAATATTTTCTATAGTTGGGTGGTCGAAGCAGAGGGGCAGTTGTGAGGGCATGTTTCAACGTGTTGAAGGAGTGTTGAGCGGCATCGTCCCAATGAAAAGGAATGTCTTTCTTCAGTAAGCGTATAAATCCCTTTTTGATCTTGACATAGTTGGCGATGAAACATCTTAAAAAATCCGCCTTCCCCTGTAGACTCTGAAGTTGAAGGATTGTGCATGGGGGAGGCAACTAGATTATTGCCTCAACCTTGAGAGGATCGACCATGATCCCTGTTGTTGACACTATGAAACCTAACAATCGTCCTGATGTTACACAAAAGACGCAATTGTTTGGATTCAAGCGAATCCAAAAGTAGCGACATCGCTCAAAGATAAGTTGGAGGTGTGTGGGATGATCCGTTATCTTGCGAGATCGAGATGCTAAATCATCTAAATAGGCCTCGACTATATGCTTGAGATCATGGAAAGAAAAATACATGGCTCGTTGAAAAGTCACTCCAAAATTTTTGAGACCAAAGGGCATCTTACGATACATGAATGTACCCCATGGACAAATGAATGTCGTTTTGTGCTGGTCTTCAGGTTTGATTTGTATTTGATTATATCCCGAAAAACCATCCATGAAAGAAAAGGCCTCGCAACCTGCACATTCATCAATTATCTAGTCGATGAATGGTGTGGGAAAATTATCTTTTGAACAGGCCTTGTTCAAATCATGGAAGTCCGTACATACACGAATCGTGCCCTATTTCTTATTGACCGACACAGGATTTGACACCCATTGGGTCAAATGGATAGGATAGATAAAACCGACTTTTAGCAGTTTCCCAACCTCAACCTTAATGGCTGCTTCTTTCCTGAGATTAACTGGACGAAGATTCTACCGAACAAGCTTGGCATCCAGATAAGTTGTGATTTCATGTTCAACTATTTTTGGATTGATGTCTGGCATTTCCTCTTAAGACCAAGAAAAAATGTCGCAGAATTTAAAAAAAAGATCTGTGTAGATTTGAATCTCTTAGGGGGAACAATCAGCTCCGACAAAAACATCTTCCATGACGCTAGGGGTTCTGGAGATATTAATTGGTATAGTTTCAACGATAGTTTCCATATTACCCTCGGTATAAACCTCATGTGTAGCTAAGGCATTAATAGGACAAGACCTATCTCCAGTCATATTCAAGGTGAATTCCCCTATTTTGATTCTGCTTTTGTGAGGAAGTATGACTTGTGATGGAGATCATCCCAGGGTTTGTTCGAACTAGTCATTGCTTCAATTTTTGCTTCGTCGAAGGGAAAGACTAAGTCTAATGAATTGATATCAGCTAGAGAGCCTTGAGCCCAAATAGGCTCTAGAATTAGATCTAAATCTTGTGCAGGAGTTGGATCTGTGTCGGCCAAAGCTTGCTGGACTAAAGAGTACACTACTTTAGTTGCGGACAAGGGCATGCACATGCCAGGGTTCCCTGTGCCTTCCATCGTGGACGATGGGGAAGGAAGAATCCACAGATTGTTGAAGTAAGTCATGTGAAATGACGAAACTTGGAAAATCTCAACCTTATGGTGGTCGGATATGAACTTGACATCACCTTGAGGGGGCGGGTAATCAAAGGTAACCATAAAATATGGGCACAAACCAACTCCTACGTTGACGATGTCTGGTTGGGGATTATCAATCATCGGGACCACGAATGCCCCCAATGAAGGGTCAGGTCTGGAGAAGGATAATTGATCAATGGTCATGATCCGACCCTCATGTAGAAACAACAAGACCCGGAAAACTGTAGCAACCACTGCTTGCATAGCATACGTCCAACTCCTACCTAAAAAGAGATTGTAGTCGAGGGATGTGTCGACTACTTCTACCTCGACACACACTGTCTTCCCTCCTAGCTGCATGGGGAAAGAGGGAATGATGCCATGTGGTCGGAACGAACGACCTTCGAAAGATAGGTGATGGAGACAAAATGAGCTGGCCAATTGCCTTCCAACATGACAACGACATGACACATGTCAAGGTGCCCTCATCAACCACTGTGCAGAAAATGTTCCGAGTAAAATTTTTCATGGGGTAAGACACTACTATCTGAAACGCTACGTGGTAAGGTAAACGAGGTTTCAAGTCGGTTGTATTCAGCATGATTGTACTTGGATTACAAGTCTCGGTAGATCCTAAAGTGGTTAACAAATATTTCCTCTGGGAAGGTCATCTTTGGAGGACCTCCAAAGAGGACATCGCACAAGGGGTTTGAGACAGATCCTCCACCACAGAATAGTTCTGGGTAGCCCTTGCATTTGGGTTGTGAGAAGCTTTCTTGAATGCACCTTTTGGGATGTGTGTCATTGTTTCGATCAAATTCTTCTCGATCTGGAGAGGAAGAGATGGGAGTTTGTCTTCTTTTCCCTTCTCAGAAGTGCTTGGTTTACTGTAGTCATGTGCTCTAGTCAATATAAAAGCATCACCCTTCATCATATACACATTCGCGGATGCGGGATTGTTCTAATATGGAGAGGTTCCTTGACTTCCCCCTTCCGTGCTTGTAGAGGCTTGGGTTAGGTTTTGCCCATGTTGAAATGGATTGGTTAACACGACAGGCTGTTGCTGTGTCACAAAATTTTGGGCCTCTGCAAGCTGAGGACATTGGTGGGTTGGGTGGTCTTTGGCGCACAGGTTGCACATATACCTCACCTTCCATTTCTCAGTGTTTCCCCCGCCAACATTATTAGTGGGTCTCTTATCCCCATTACCCTTCTTTCGTTGTTTATTCTTTCCTTTGGGCTACTGGGTGGCCTTTGGATTTTTCGATTGCACACTGTGTACATATGACGTTTGGGTAAAGGGAGAAGCCAGAACAATTGTCTGGCTGGCCGCAATGTGCTATATGGATAATTGTTGCAATTGTTTCGTTAGTTGTTCAGTGGGATTTGTTTGTGATGAACCCATGATACCATTGGCATGTGGTCCAACTCTCTATTTGGTTTTATCAAGTATTGAGCGTGGCGCATCTGGAAAAATCTCATATAATAAACCAGACTGAGAGTAGATTAGCTCTAGCTGTTGAGCTCTCATGATGGAATTTTCTTCGGAAAACACTCCCGATGTCACTCTTTGGATAACTGTGGTACCAAAGACTTAAGGAACCACTCAAGTAGGAATGCTGGTGGGACTGGCACCTTAATTAAACTCTTCCAGCGTCTCCATTATCAGATGTGATCAGAGATATGGTCTACTTTTGTTTGTGCGAAATTGGCCAACAATTCTGTGCCAGCGTCGTATCACACAAGTAATTGGAAATGGTTGAGGAAAGCCATTGCCAATTCGTTGAAGGAAGAGTATCTTGAGCAATCGAGCTCAATGTACCATTTCATGACACTCCTAATGAGAGTATGTTGAAACAATCACAACTATACGGAGTCGTCCTTTAACGAATTAGATGAGCACCAAAGGTGAAAAGTAGTCGCATGATCTCCTGGATCTTCATTAGGCTTGGCCTCAAACTTTGGTATGTCTGAAGGAAACTTCGTCGACATAGGGGGCCAATGCAGATCATGACAGATAGGGTCATTCAACAACCTTGTCAAGTCTGGAAAATGCAAGGTTTCCAGGAAAGGTAGTTTGGGTTGTTGGTGATAACCATGGAAAAATGGACTTGGAGTTTGACTGGCACTAGGTTGCTAGGAAAAGTTCGGTTGCTGGCCTGGGTTCTGGTAAAAATCATGGCCATGACCAGCGTACGGATCCTGCCTGTGAGGAGACATCATTGGCTGATTCCCAAAATATGATGTAGATGGTTGGGCGTGCATTACATTCGGAGGACTTTGGTAAGGGTTGCCCCATGTCGATACCATGGGCATAGGCATAGTACGTTGTCCAGGGTTCCATTGGTTGTGAAAAGAATTGCTCCAGATCGACATTCCTGACAAGGGAACTGATCCCTGCCAAGAATTCCAAGGTCCTGATGTGGAATAAGTTCATGGGTTTTCCCCCTGTGCAGGAATAATACTCTGCATAGGAATACATTGTTCGTAACTGGGGTTGTCCCCAGTCGGGAAAGTAACTGACGAGAAAGCATTGTTACCAAATGCACCGAACAAAGAAAATGGTGTCGAACCGATCGACATATTATGAGAAGGTGGTCCTTGATTCCCTGCTCCATAAAAACTATGGTGCGTGGGTGGCCCAGTGGATTGCTAGTGGGTGCCACCAAGTGAAGGGGACGAAGGAGGTATATGACCTCCCCCATAAGGGAAAGCATTAAAAGGAGCTGAAGTGCCCCCCATGTGTCCTTGCAGAGAAGCGTTAGAGCTCCTTGCCCCCAGACCTAAAGTCTGTAAAGTGGAGTAGGAAAGTATAGGACTTGTACCTGAGCTAGGCATCTCGTATGAGAATGGAGGGCCTTTCACAGTCGGTGTGAAAGGGGAAGTGGCCACCGCAAAATACAGGATTGGACCACTACTCGAGGTAGAGGTGGTTGAGACCATGGTGGCTCAAACCGGTGACGGTGGGTTAGGAGGTGGAAAATCCCCTGTGGTGACAAACATAGTGGGAATTGAAGAATTCCCAGAAGAAGTGGCATCATTTTTTTCCATTGCTGCGTGTGACATTGTCTGGCACTTGTAAGGGTGAATCAGTACGATGATGTGTGCCAAAAGAGAAGTGGTTGGAGTTTTTGATGGACCAAGAGTATCACTCCAAAGTCTAAAATGATTGTTTCCTCTGGATGTTGGTCAGGTACAATTTCTTGTGGCCCGGTCGCTTCAAAAGACCCTTGTTGGTCTAGCTTTTGCCTTAGTGGTGGTGGAGGTGGCTCCAGTGTAACCGATGATAGGCCCAGAAGCCTTTGTGACTAGTGGACCTCGTGATCCTCCACTATGTGAGAAGATCAAAGACACACTAGGGCTTTCTATTCGTTCAAAAAACAACACACACTAAAAAGGTCCCTCCAAGATAAAACAAGAAAACACTAAACTAGTTGGAAGAATAGTTACAACAAACAACACTAGAGAAACTTACTGGTGCAAGTGAAACTCGAACATGGAAGCACCTTCCAGGTACACTTTGCAAAGTGTGGCCCAATGTATGTCCTAGGTATCACGGTATACCCCTGCAGTCACATGTGTATGTCTCTAAAAAGATAGGCAACTAGGTTGCGAATGCACAAACAATCACCAGGCGAGTACAATTGAAATTTGGGTAGACCACAATGAGTAGGGTATCGAGCCTGAAACCTGTCAAGGGTATCAAAGGCAAGTGGTCCAGAAGACAAGTGAGGACCTCGAACGGATTCGAGACCCATGAAGCTCCGTGGAAAATGCAATCGACGGAATCCCAAGGCAAACCCTCTATATGTGTTCTCCACTGCGATTGGTCTAGCTTTGGAGGGGTTATCTCTGCTACCTTTCCTCACGTGACCTCGTGTTTAGCCCCTGTGTTAGAGGGGGGTCCCGGATAACTTTCACGATACTAGACTTTGACACTCCCTAACTTAGACTCCAATGTTTGATTTAATGGCCTTGAAGAGTTTCCTCTCCAACCTAATTCAAGGCCCTAACCCTAAGCTAGTTGGTTGACCCTACAAACATAAAAATTCTAATGAATTTTAGATTTAGCATTAATTTTTATGGCTTTTCTTAAGTCAAAGTTTATGAAAGTGAAACTGATGATGTTTGAAAGACGAAAGAAAAATAAACAGAAAGCTGGAAACAAAATAACTTCTTCTTGAATCAAATCTTAAACAAATTTTCAAACTAAATTTTTTCTAAGATCTTTGAACAACACACTCAAAGAAAGATTTCACTCGACTAGGAGCTACTTATGATCTAAGTAAACCGTCAAGAACTTATGATAGAAAAGACTTTTACCTGGTTACTAATGCAAAACAACACTATTTAACCAAACAAAGAAATAGAAGATTTTTTTTTATTTGAATACTCACAAAGCAAAAAGGTAAAATATCAACAAGTAAAAACCAAGAAAACTTCTAGCCTAAGCACAGATCTCAAAGAGTCACTTTAAAAATAACACACAAGCAAATTAAAACTAGACTCTCACACTTGTCTAAAAACCCTATAAAAATAAAATTTTGAGGAAAAGTTTTTAATGAAAAAGAAAGCTATTGCTGTGATCAAATCTAAGTTACTGACTGCTATGATAGAGACCTAAAATATTGAGAGGTATAACTCTTGTCAAAGGAAGGGATGACTGCCTCACGTTAAACAAAAAATTTCTCCACAGGCACGCTACTGACAATTCAACAGCAAGCGTTTGCACGCGAGCTGTGTAAATTCAGGGCGCGTGTACACGCGTTCTGGCCTTATACAGGCCGCGCGTATCTCTGAAACTCTAAGACCAATGAAAGGCCAAGCAATCCAGCCCAGGCTGAGACTACTGGTACTGAGAACCAGGATCTCTTGAAGACTCAGACACTTACTTTAATAGAAAAAAAGAAAACAATTCAAGGAAAAATTCATAGAACAAACCAATCTGAGGTGAAACCCAAGCTATAGAATGCAAACAACAAAGACCAGAAAGAGTTCCAGAAAACCCCTGAGAAGGATTATTTTTGATAGGGGAGAGGATGACTGCCTCTCTAAAAGAAATTTTCTGGAATCATACACGTGACTGACACTTCCTTAGCTAGCGTGTACATGCGGGCTGTGGGAAGATAGGGCACGGGTACACGCGTGCAGACCTTATACAGATCGCGTGTACCTCTGTGGGTCTCGAGAAAAGATGCGGTCATGCAAAGAAACAGAGATAACTGGTATGGAAGACCATAATCTCTATTAGGTCATACTTTTGCAGAAACTTTAAAAACAAGAAATGAAACCAATTCTTAAAAATACCCAAATAAAAACATTCCCAAAAACCCTAGAGATTCCCCAGTATGGTCACCAATTCTGTTGTGGGTGGGAAATCCCTCCTACGAACTAGCACTAAGGGTTTTATCATGCATGCATAAATGACCTAAAGATTCTTAATTTTTACCATCATCCCATGCATAAACCCCATTACTCATATGTAAATATAAGGCTCAAGAGATTAAGTTGATTTACTTTATTATTCATGTTTTGATGTCGATCCCTTTTCGCACTTGGTCGTTCTTTGAATGCAACTCTCCTCCCAATGTTGACCTGCATTCACTAAGGACAAACAAATAACTCCACATGCATTTGATCTATGAACTAATAGTTTAGAGATTTAATCAATCATACAATCAATATTCCAATAATGACGATCTCATATGGCGGGACGGGAAAATCAATTGTTTTATTAACTTCACTATGATACCTTATAATGATAAAGTCGACCACTGCTCCTTGATCATGGTCCTAGGCTCTTCTTCCACTGTCTTCCAACTGCTTTTCTCTATACTTCTCTTTGCACAAGGATGGCTAAAGGTTGGGACAAAGGGAATGCTTAATCGGGTATAGTTTCTTTACTATGATTCTCCTCCTTTCAAATGGGACGCCTAACCCTTATTTTATAGGCTAGAAGAAGATAGGTATTTGGTCAAGTGACTGGCCATGCATGGCAGGAAGGTTTAGTTAACTTACCCAAAGTTGTGTGTTTCATCAACAACTTTCCTTTTTCCGTGCTTTTGTAGGTACACGCGGGCTGTCTTGGGTCAGTTAGTGTGTACACGCGTGCAGTAATGGAGCAGGGCACGTGGGCCTTTATAAAAGGGGTTTTTAAGAAGAGTTGTTCAATAGTGTTTTGGAAAAGAATGAATCTGAGATGGCCTGATGCCAGGTAAGCATGTCTGGTGCAAATTAGAGTTATAATAGGACCCAAGGAATGGGAGGATCTCAATTATGCACTTCAAACATGGACTATTAGCATTCTTGCAGAATATCAAACCTCCACAATTTAAGTAACATGGTCAATATGGCCTGCAAGAAAGAAATAAAAGTATTTTCCATGATAGGCAAGAAATTCCATACTAGTTCCACCACATTTTGAAAGCTAGCAAAAAAATTTGACTCTATACAGATCCCACCCAAGCCTCCTAGAACCATTATCCACTCTACCCATGATCAAACAAGAGTGAAAGGGTACCTTGATGGGGATACAAAAGACAATAATAGTGTCATTTATGAATGGATCCTCCCAAATAAAAAAAAGTACTCCATCAAATTGGGATTAAGGAGAGCTACCAATAACAAAGAAAAAATTATAACAACAGATACCTTTAGGATATTGCATGGGAACATGAAGTAACTATTTTGGATGTGTATGGAAACTAAAACTCATAGTGGGAGGGGATAAGAAACAAAATGCACACATCTAACATCCATCACCAAGTAGGCACGAGAACTATCAAGGACAAGATAACTTATTAGGATTTATTCACTATACTGAAAGGACAAATTACAACTTATTAGGATTTATTCACTATATTGAAATGACTAGTTCCTCCAATTTTAAAATTTTCTTCTTTAAGGGGACGAAATTGAATTTATGTTATTAAAAATCTCCAAATTCCATTCTCCCATCCTATTCCATATTTAGAAATATTTTGGAAACTTCCAGGAGACTTTCAGTAAGATGTTTGGACATTTTCCTATCATTTGAAGGAATTTTACACTGAGAAAAGAATCGTTGAATTGTATTATCAACACAAAAGATGCTAATTGGAATCATGATCCTTGTAGTTATGAGTAGGAACTAATAATACCTTCAACATTTGTAATGTTTTTGAACCTGCACATAATAGATCTATCTAGAAAATAACACACACATTTGCAGAGAGAAATTGAGAAAGAAGAAGAAAGAGAGAACAAATGGAAGAATTCTCATTAACTGAATGAATAATGAATAATTTACACATGATAAACTCTGTATAAATAAACCAATGTGCATTGGAGGAGAAGCCAATGTTCCATAGTGGTGGTATAGAGTGATCTGGACACACACCAACAATTACGAGAGTAAACTTCCACGTAGTCTAGTCTCTCGGGTAGTTATGAGAGTGAACTGCCACCCAACTGAGTTAACTAGTCTATCAGTCTTCAGTTAACTGACTGAAACATAATGAAGTGAGGAGGAGATAATGGAATCATGGGTAATGTGCTAGTTTGGTGATGATACCAAGGACAACGCACATTAGCTGGTGATGATCCCAATGTTGCATGGTGACAATACCAATGTAGCATCTAGACTCCACTCAATTGATCAAACTTAAGAGGATATTCTCCCTAGAGGAATATTCTTCCTAAAATATAGGAGACTGAATAATGACTAATAAACATAGGAAAAACCTTAGGAAAAATAAATCCTAGGTTTGTGTGAAGTAACTCCAACACCCCCCCTAAACATCACTATGGTGAAAATAAAGAATGGGTCCCGACAACGAGGCCATGTTAGGTAACCAAATACAAAAGATACATTGAAATAAAGTGAGGAAAGAGGGAAAACCTCATGGGAACCCCCCCCCTCAAGGTACAATGTATGTAAAAATAAGAACTGACAGTTGTTAGGAAACCGTGTCCTTAAATCCAAGACGACTGCGCAGATAATGGAACTTATTCTTAGTGAAGGTCTTGGTGAAGATGTCTGCAATCTATTCTGCTGAAGGAAAAAACTACAGGTCAATGATCCCCTCATATACTAAGTCCCGGATGTGGTGCATGTGGATCTCAATGTGCTTCGTCCACTTCCTATGAATTGGATATCTACAAAACTTCAGAGTGCTCTAGTTTTCACACCAGATGATGATCGACTGATGAAACTGAATTCCCAACTCAGTGAGAAAATATTGTAGCCACATAGCCTGAATGGTTATGTTAACTACCCCTCTATACTCTGCCTCAACTGAAGATAGAGCAATAGAAGCCTGCTTCTTGCTCGACCAACATATAGTACCAGAACTAAGACTGAGTGAGTAACCATATGTGGACTTGAGATCAGTGCTATCGCCAACCCAATCAGAATCATTGAACCCGATGAGGTCCATTGTAGAGTCAGATGCATAATGAACCCCAAAGGTGATGGTTCCCTGTACGTATCGAAGGATACACTTTTAAGCCTTCCAATGTAGCTCATGCGGCTCTTGCATGAACCTAGAAACTGCGCCAACTGCATAGGAGAGGTCTTGTCTAGAGTGTGTGAGATACAACAAGCTCCCCACTAGATTTATGTACAATGTACTGTCAACCAGTGGAGTGTACCCACCATCCTCAATTTTGACTCCTGATAGGAAAGCAGTCAGAGTAGACTTGCAGTTTGTCATGTGAAATATCTCAAGGGGATCTCATGCATACTTGGCCTAAGACAGTTTGATTCCCAATGCATCCCGACTGATCTCAAGTCCAAGGAATAAGTGTAGAGGACCCATGTCCTTCATCAAGGACCTGGGGTGTAGAATCCTCTTGACTGCAACAATCGCTGAAGTTGAGCAACTGGTGATCAACAAATCATCGAAATACATAACTAAGAGTAGAAGTGGATCAACCGTCCTGAGCATGTAAACATTCGGGTCTGATTTATAATGTAAAACATTTTGTGACAATAGGTAGGAGTCCATCTTGGCATACCATACCCTAGGAGCCTACTTGAGGCCATAAAGAGACTTCTTTCGTCGATAGGCCAAAGGTGAGTCCTGCATAAATCCCCAGGGTTGTTCCATATAGATCTCCTCAGATAGATCATTGTGAAGAAATGAATTCTTTACATCCATATGATGGAATTTCCATGCCTTGGATGTCGTAATGGCAAGTGCCAAATATATGGAATCCATCTTTTCTACTGGAGTGAAGGTCTCATAATAGTCAATTCCATGCACCTGTTGAAAGCCTTTGGCAACAAGCCTAGCTTTGTATCTACTAATCTATCCATCTGCTACATTCTTGGTCATGTAGACACATTTTCACCTGAAAAGTTTCCTTATAGAAGGAAGGGGAACCATATCCCAAGTCTGGTTCTCGAGGAGGGAATTGTATTCCTCCTGCATGGCGGATTCCCAAAAGGGATTTCTAGCATCCTCCCCATAAGACTGTGGATATGAAGCCTAAAACAAGAAAATATGCCTAGGTGGCAATGGTTCAGTATTAGTGAGTGTAAGAGGAGGCTCCTTGAAATCATATCGAGTCCTCCTAGTGTCAATTGGATCACCAACAAGATCCCATTCATCCTAAAGAGTAGTCTGGGCCCACTTGGGCCTCTCCTCTGGCTCTGCATCTACATATAGATGCATTGACTCTACATCTAACATTACTGAATCTGTATCTGGATCATCTAGATCATCTGAATCCTCTGAATTATAACTCTCATCTAAAGAAGAGTTGGCATGTGCATGCTCATCATCTCAGACATGTGGAAGAATAAAGGTGTCTGCATGTGGTTGCTGAGGTACATGTGAGATTCTTTCCTCAATGATGAGATGGTCTGAGGAAATATCAATAATTATGTATCCCTTCACACCATCGGGGTATCGAAAAAAAATACACACTGCGCTCTGTGGATCAAGTGCCTTCCTCTTTTCAGAGGGAATCCAGGCCCATGCACATGAACCCAAAATACGAAAGTAGGTCACTTCCGGTTTGAGGTTTCTCCAAGCCTTGTAGGGGGTCTTATCCTTGAAAGATATATGGGGATATCTGTTTTGGATGTAGGTTGCACAATTAAGTGATTCAAACTGTAATATCTGTGGAAGTGACTTTGGATGTAGCATGCAAGATGCCATCTCTTTTAGAGATCTGTTTTTCCGCTCAACAACTCTGTTTTGCTGCGGAGTATAGGGAACTCTGTGCTACAACTGAACCCTACCTCATGACAAAGATTTTGGATCTCATGGTTGACATATTCTCTCCCATTATCAGTTCAGATGACTTTTATTCTTTTCGGAATGTGTCTCAACAAGGGCTTTGAAATCTTTGAGGTGTTGAAAGATCTATGATTTTTTCCCGAGAAAGAAAATCCATGTGAAGTGTGAGAAATCATAAAAAAAAATGAGCACGTAACTTTCTTTGCTGATTGATGGATGTAGACAAAGGCCCATAAGGTCACTATGGATCATATCTAAAGGAGAGGAATCCCTACGTGTCTTTCCTTTGTCAAATTTTTCTTGAGGGTGTTTTCCAAGAACACATCCCTCACAAATTCCTTTGGAGAAATGGATGTCTGGTAGATCATCAACCAATCCCTTCTTGCTAAGCTGTTGCATATATCTAAAATTTCAATTCTTGAACCTTTCATGCCATATCCTACTTATTTCATCAACATGGGTAAGTAGTAAAGTAGAATTTGGTTCAATAAATTCAGAAAATGTATACAATCTAGATTGATGATTTACCTCACCAGTAGCAATGCTGGAATTGGTTTGGATGTCATAGATGTCCACCACATCAGGTGTGAATATAAATTTATTTATGGAGCCAGAATTTTTCATCTTATACATGGAGAGAAGATTGACGAAAAGTTTGGGAACGTGAAACACATTCTCAAAGCTTCCGTTGGTGAGTTCAATCCTTCCTTTGCCGGTGACCTCGAATGGAGAATTGTCCCCCATTAGAATAGGAGGACCTTTTCATGCATCCAATGAAGAATAGACTACTCTTGTTACAACCATGTGATGTGATTCTCCTGAATCTACAATCCAAGCATCGAGAGAGGAGTTGATGGCAATCAAGGCATGGCTAGAATTGCTTTTCTTGGGATTCTGATCTTCTGGTTTCTTATTCTTGGTAGCCTTGGGGATGTGATCTCCAAGGTTATTTTGCTGAAGTATTTGAGTCATTAGATCTATTTTTTTCTACATGTATGCAGATTCTATATGGACTCCTTTATGGAAGCATGTGCATTTCTCCGCTTTTCTTCCCTTTCCACCTTTGGATCCGGAGGCATCGATGAAGGGTTTTGAGTACCCTTCCTTCTTCTGATTTGCATGTTCTTTGATTTTGTATTTATATTTATATTTATTCTATTGATGACCTCTGCCATCTTTCACAGTAAGTGCATGTTCCTTTGGGCCTTTGATTTTTCCCATGTTGATGAGCTTGGTCTACTCTTGTGTCAGGGTTTCAATAAATTCCTCAAGAGAAGGAATCTTCTAGGTGTCTCTAGAGGAAAATTTGACTGAATGGAATGTGGATATGAACAATGATAATTCAGGACCAAGTTTGGATAGAATGGTGAGAACCATTTATTTCTCCTCAGATTTATTAACCCCACAAGCCTTGAGTTGCGACAAACAATCTTTAAATTTTGTAAGAAATCTTGGAGATTGTCGAATATTTTTGGATCCAATGTGGGAAATTAGACCTCGATCATGTGTCCCCTCATCTCATATTGTTTTCCAAAGATCCATTCCATGGTGGTCGAGGCTTCATTGGGGGTTTTATAGGAAGATATGTGAAAAATGAGATCGGGAGAAATAAGACTGCAAATTGTTCTGAATGCTTCATGCATTCGATTTAGATATTTGGATTTTTATATGGATGATGTTGGTTTTGTTTCCGTGTTCATGGTTAACCTATACAATCCTTCTCTCCGAATATGCATGATTATCCTCTCCTTCCATGCAAATTAATTGTAAGATGTAAGAATGAATTCTTTTGGGAATTCCATTTTTTCTGTTGTCTTCAATATTTGGTACCTACAAAAATAACTCGGCGTGTATTTTTATTAGTAGTCCATTGGATTTGATACCATGTAAATGTTTTGAACCTACACATAATAGATTGATATAGAAAATAAAACACACATTTGCAGAGAGAAATTGAGAAAGAAGAAGCAAGGGAGAAAGAATGGAAGAATTCTCATTAACCGAATGAGTAATGTATAATTTACACATGATATACTCTGTATAACTTAACCAATATGAACTGGAAGAGAGGCCAATGCACCATAGTGGTGGTCTAGAGTTATCTAAACACACACCAACAATTATGGGAGTAAACTGCCACATAGTCTAGTCTCTCGGGCAGTTTCAGGAGTGAACTGCTACCTAGATGAGTTAACTAGTCTATTAGTCTTCAGTTAACTGACTAAAACATAGTGAAGTGAGGAGGAGATCAAGGAATCATGGGTAATTCACTAGTATGGTGATTATACCAAGGACAATGTGCATTAGCTGGTGATGATCCCAATGTTGCATGCTGAAAATACCAATGTAGCATCTAGACTCCACTCAACTAATCAAGATGAAGTGAAAACTGAAGAGAATATTCTCCCTAGAGGAATATTCTTCCTAAAATACAAGAGACTGAATAATGAATGATAAACATAGGAAAAACCTTAGGAAAAATAAATCCTAGGTGTGTGTGAAGTAACTCCAACAACATTGATATATGAGAAAGATTGTCTATAAGATATGTGTTTGAAATCTCTACTTTTTCCTTTGTGAATCCTATGTCAATGTCTCCTATGCATTTCACTATGAATGGCTATGGAAGTAGTTTGGTCATGTTCAAAATCACATGGGAGTAAACTTATAGATGCATCATGGATGATGTCAATTGATCCTCATCGAAATCCTTTTGTCAGTATCATATAATTTGTTTTAAGCTCTTATTGGTGGTTTGACATATGTTTGAGGCTTATTGGAATCTGACCTTATACCTCTTATAAATTTACAAGTACTATATCTTTGTTGAATGATCAAATATTTTTCTCACTGAGATGTTGTAGATGGAGAAAAAAAATTGATATCCTCAATTTCTAGAGTAGTCGCAATGCCACCATAAAATTACAGTTATGTTGCAAAGTGTTCTAGTTTGAAAACTTCATATAACAAAAAAAAGAAGGAATAATACATTTCCAATATATTTCTTCATTGATATACTTGAATGGAGCAATAATATGGATGATAAAGATAAATACTATGTAGATATTTATAAATGCAAAGAATGGGAATATTTTTATCGTTAACCCAGATTGGATGGTCTTAAGGATCCACCTCTATGATGGTCTTTTCAAAATTATAGCATTGGATAATTTTGGATGACTTACACAAGTTTTCATTATCATGCTTAGAAAAAAAATATTGACTTGGGTTTCACACATGTCTAAGGAGATTGAAGTTTCATAAAACTTTTTCACAAATTCTCTTAACTGTTCAATTTAGTTTTTCCTTTACCATTTAAAGAATTTTTTTTCCTCTGATTTACTATTTTAGTAATGTTGGAGATCCCTAATAAGGATGAGATCAATATGCACCCATACTTACAATTATTCCAGAACCTTGGAATGGAACTCTGGTCATAGTAAATGAGGAGAAATCTATGCATTTTCACCACTCTATTCTTCTCGCTGAGCATGCATTAATATTTAACTTTAGTGATATTATTTGTTTAAATTAATTCTTTTAGTATGATGTCCATAGCATGAAAATGCAAGAAAACTAAACTATTCCATTCTTTAATGTGCCAAAATATTTTAGAACCTAATCAGGAACAAGGCATGGATTGCTATTTCTTTTCCTTGGATCATTTACATCACCTCAAGCATATTTTCTCCTGATCAAAATTGTACAAAATGTTTGTGCCCTGTGTCTATGGGCAATAGTGCTTGATCCTAGTGAAAGGATCTTAAGATCATCTATGTTTGAAGCTATCATATATGGGATGATCACAAGGACTAAATAAAAGGGTTTTATACCTGGAGAATTGGCTATCAATAGAATTTTTATTGCAGGTCACAGTTGGAAATTAATGATGATGTGTCTCTATATGTATAGGATTAGTTGATGTGTCTTTCATATCCTATTTATTAGCACACAAATATGGAAGATCTTGAAAATATCACTAAAAAATACTTGGCCTATTACCATCCAATATTGAATGTAACGTAAGGTTTCATTACTAGCTTGAATTCTTTTGAAGTTCTCCTTGTCATCAAAGCGAATGAGGAGGAGATGTGCAACATTAGAAGTTGTCATTGAAAGTTTTATCATGGAATATATGAGGTGTAAACAACCTAGGTAGACAATATGTTGTCTATCAATTTCTATATTCAATTTGAGGGTCAAATATTTTGTGTTTACAAGAAGTTAAACAATTGGATTTATGTTGTGCATGACCTTATCCATTATCTATCTAGGCGCAAAACTATTTGTCTTTTCTCACTCCAAAGGTAAGGGATGGTTATCCATACTTATATCACCTACAATTGTTGGCATGATGGTGGACTAGTGAGTAGAACCCTCTCATATATTTCTTTGGTTTTTCTTCCTAATTTGGATGAACGCATTCTAGGTCTAGCTAATATCTATGCTTTGAATGATTCCATTGAAAGAAAGGAGGGGTGGTGGTGGATAGTAGACGAGATGCCAAATACCACTTAGAATTTTTGTGGATTTTAATATGGTTTAGAATCAGGAGGATAGGGATGTTACATGCCAACCAAAATCTTGTGTGGAGAAAAGGAGGCTTGGTTCACCCTCGTACCTTGACATGGGTTGTATGGACTAAATATATACTATGGACATGAATATTTGGAGTTATGGTTTTCTTGGAATAATTTTGATAGAGGCCATGGGTGCATTATTCAAAATTCAATCCTCCAAAAAGCCATGATTTCAAGAAAAATACATTTTATTTTGATGCCTAAAAGGTTGATTGATGTGCGTGGATGGAACTACATTAGTAGACCAATAGTTGATTTGGTTCATACTCTCTTTGGGTGCACATAAAATGTGCATGCATAAAACAAAATATATCACAAACATATTTCATCTACAAAGTCTAGGTATTCTATCCTATATCATATCTATTTACCCCTCGACCTTATGTGAACGTAAGTGGGCTCACCTACTGAGTCAATGCCATTGATTGCATGGTGGCCTTTACAAGAGGATATAGGAGGTAAATTGCTTCCATTAGCCAAAACCATAATAATGTTATTGAAAAATAATGTGAATGTTAATTTTGTAGCATGGAAGGTGTCTCAACACAAGCTTAAGTGTCCTAGGCATGCTAATGGACATTAATTAATTACTCATATCAACATTTTATTTATATCCTAAGTTTTGACTTAGGAAAAACATAAAAAATCACGTAAATGATTTTTATTGGCTTTTCACTCAGATTTATAAAGTATTTAACTTTGGAAATTAATTTTCACTTAAAGTGAATTTTTGGAGTCTTCAAGAACAATCATGAGAAAAGGAAAAAGAGTGATAAAGGAGGTTGAGGAAAGGGTGAGGATACACTCATTGAGGGTAAGGAAACATCGACCTTCGATAATAAATATTGTGGATCCTCTAAATCCTCCAAACAATCCCTCCCACAAATATCTTACTATTTAGAGGATACACTCATTGAGAAAGAAAGAAGAAGAGGGTGTTTGGATGAGAGAGAAGTTGATTTGCTGGCTAACTAAAAGGGATACTTGGGATGAGGAAGTGATCCATACAACAGGCCTTACAACAACATAAGAGTAGGTCAATTCCAGGTCATACAACATCATGGAAGGGGTGAGTTGCAACAAATGTACATGTCGATTTTCTGTAGGCCGTACAGGCTGAGCTCAAGAGCTGTACAAACCAAGTTTTCTAGGGTGTTCTGGGTAGTGTCCAAGTTATGTACAGGTTGTACTCTACTGGGTCATATATGATGTTTCTATTTGGGTCATACAACTTGTTCTAGTTGGGCCAATTTTCTAGGAAGAAGAGATGATTGTTGGGAGAAATGTTTTGTAAGAAATTTATGAGCTTTTGTTGCTGTAATATTTTTCTCTCAAGCCACAATAAAGCCCATATTTTCTAGTTTTCCCCAAACTAGGATTTCCAGGGTAATTTTCTAGCGTTGATGATTTATGTGCTTGGTTTCATGTTGCTTCTATTGTGCATCTTAAGTTAAAAACTCAACTGTATTTTCTATTGCATAGTTCAGATTTTTATTTCTGGTTAAATATAAATTTATGGGTTATAAAACTACTGGAAAATTAAATATGCATCCTGGGTTTGAGAAATTAACATGGTACCAATGCTTAGCCTCTGAATACACATAAGCCACGTTGATTTTATAGGTGACCAAGGAGTAAAAATCAACAAGGAGGTCGAAATTCCAAGGAGGGTGTGTGAGCTAGGTCATCAGATAAGATGGATAATGCAGGCTTGAGGTTCAAGGAAAAACTAGAGGGAGATTCTAATTTCAGTCAATGGAGAGAACATATTGATTTGGTGTGGGGGGAGCAGGGGCTATGGGAGTTTGTTGAAGGAACAATAATACTTCCAACAGATCCAACACACCAACTAGCTCATCTCCGAAAGGATGTGAAGGAAATAAGAATCATCATTGATGGAGTGAAGGACCACATCATTCCTCATATGTCAGGAAATAAGACAACCAATGATATGTGGGAAGAATTGAACAAATTGTACCAGTTAGATAACTGGAGTAGAAAAATGTTGCTTAGAGAGAAACTTAGGAGCACAAAAATAGTCAGGGGATATTTTGTTGCAACCTACCTCACCAAGTTCACTCAGATCAGAGATGAGTTGACAATAATTGGGTAGACTATGGATGAGACTGAGTTGGTGAATAAAACCTTGAATGCCTTCACCAAGCAATGGACATTTTTTTCCAAGGAGTGGTAGCAAGGGATAAAATTCCCAACTGGGAGAGGCTATGGGGTGATTTTAATCACGAGGAGCTGCGATTTGGGTCTTCATAGGCCATACATCCAAAATTTGAGGATAAGGAGAAACTTACTCTGGAAGGCAAGGGTATTTCATAGGTAAGAAGAGCCCTAGTGGGGTCAGAACTCAAAGGGAAAGAAGAGGAAGGATTTCAAAAAAATTAAATGTTTTGCTTGTCACAAACCATGAAACTTTTCCAGTTAGTGCCTAAACTAGAAGAAGGAAAAAAATAAGTCATAGATGGAAGTTTCAAATTCAACAGAATTTGATGAGTTTCCATCTAGATTTGAGTGTGATTTTTCACTCATTGCATGTCTTTCTAGTTCAATCAATAGTAGAGTCTAGTATATAAAAAATGGTAGCTATAGTCATATGATTGGAGTGAGAGATTACTTGTCCATATTGAAGGAGGAGGTTATGGACCTCATTGTTGAGATGGGAAATAATTCCAAGTGTCGGGAAACAAGCCATGGGACAATGACATTTCAGAGGGATTTCGAGAAGCCACTGATGGTGAGAGATGTACTATATGTTACAGGGAGGAAAAAGAGCCTAATATCATATCCATCCTTGGAGGATAGGGGTTATGTGGTCTCATTTCATGATGTGAGAGTATACATCATGACCAAGGACTCCAATATTTCTAAATTTATTGGAGTCAGGAGAGAGAAGTTGTATAGGCTTCAGTTTGAGCCAGCTTGAGCATTAGTGAGTAGATCATGTGACATGGAACAGTTTTGGCATAGGAGGATGATGCATTTGCATCATGGATAACTCAAAGTGCTCAAGGATATGGTGATAAGCGTTCTAGATTTCAACACAAAGTATCATGAGGTATGCAAGGGATGTGCTATGGGGAATTATACTTAGAAAAATTTCCCAAACAATGACAACATGGAAAGATAAATTCTTTATTTGATTCTCTTAGATGTATGTGGGACCATGTCATCAGTATTATTGAGTGGGTATGACTATTATTTCACCTTCATCGATGATCATTCTAGGAAGACCTGTATCTATTTCATGAAGACTAAAGATGAAGTCTTCAGTCGATTCCAAGAGTTCAAATCTCTTGTGGAGAACGAGACAGGAAGAAATATCAAGAGATTGAGATCGGATAATGGAGGTGAGTACAACTTGAAATCCTTCAATGATTTCTGTGTAGAAGATGGGATAAAGAGGGAGTTGACTGTTTCCTACAACCCATAGCATAATGGGGTGGAAGAAAGGAAGAACATCGCCATCGTTGGGGCTACAAAGAAAATGTTGTATGATCAAGATCTGCCTAGATTCTTATGGGTAGAGGATTGCAACAATGCAATCTACATACATAACAAGAGTCCTCACAAGGTGTTGGGGATGAAGACTCACGATGAGGTATTTAGAAGAGGAAACTATAGTTTGGACACTTCAAGATTTTTGGATACCTAGTATATTGTCATGTCCCCTAAGAGAATAAGATGAAGCTTGAGGCCACTACTAAGATGGGGATTCTCATTGGATACAATGAGACTTCCAAGGCATACGAAGTCTACATTCCTTCCTTGAGGAAGAAAAATTTTCAGGAGGGATGTGAATTTTGAGGAGGATAGAGACTTGAGGAAGGATCATGATATTGGTGTAGAAACAACAGGGGATTAGGAGTTAGAGACTCAGAAGACTGTGGATACACAGGCTACAAGTGTAGGTACAAGTACATGTGTAGGAACAAATGTTCAGGTTTTAGATCAGGATGACGAGCAAGAGGCTCCTCCACTACAAGATAGTCTTTCTCCTCTCGGAGGAGGAGGACCATATGTGTTATCCTCATTTTTGGTTATCAAAATGATGACATGGTAATAGAAGATCTATCTCTTCTTTAAAGATCATTTTCATGAAGAAAGTTACACTTGTCAGTTTCTCAAAATCACTCTTTTGAAGACAGTACGCAGGCTGCACATATATTGTCTTGCGGAAGTACTTTGTTTCCGCAGNCTGCATTCAGTCTGACTGCGGACCTTCCGCACTGTGTTAAAGGTCAGGGTGCGGAAATGATTCTTAAGAGAGAAAACGGATAAGTTCTCGATCCTTCTAGAAGGAATCTTCTAGAAGGGTGAGTTGGAGTTCGAATGGTTGGAAAATTCATGAATCTCCAGATATCTTGGGATTACATTCTATCCAAGTAACTACACAATCCTTTCCTATATATTGAAGGGATGATTCATGGGAAT
>WSFP011424909.1:0-22435 GCA_009831015.1 Picea engelmannii | reverse complement strand
GAGATATGGCCCATGATCCAGATCATGTTTGAGCAAAATGAATTGGTCCAGAGGAGAAAACAGGCCATTGAGAATATCAGAGTAGAATTGGGAGACATGCCAACACAGGCAAACGAGATCATCAAGTTCCTCACTTCTAAGACCAGGGAAGAGCTGGAAGAGCTGAAAATTGAAGACAGAACAAAGACCATCCTTGAGGTTAAAAGAGTTTTGACCAAGAGAGGATTAATGCTTCAGCTGGAAGAAAAGGTTCAAGTAAGATTGAGGCTCTCCAGAAGAAAGGTCTACCTGGTCTGAAGGTAATCAATGATAAACTGATGACACTCCCAGATTATAAGAAGAGATTAGCCGATGTGGCTAAGGACAGCTCAAAGTTTGCAGGAATTCAAGGGAGCATCACTGGCAAGAAATTCCTAGATGCCCTTTAGTGGGACATTAGTATCCAATAGGAGATTCGATACATCTTCCTCACCAAGACTACATTTTCCAAGTACACAGAGATGGATGAAGTGTATTGAAGGCTGCTCAAAGTCAACGTGCCCAGTCATCTTACATGGGAGGAACTCTGTGATTTGATTGATTAACAGATGAGTTGTCAGGTCCAGTGAGCTATCTAGTCAAATGAATTCGTGCAGAGGCTTCATCAACGGCCCACCCAGAAATCAGCATGCAGTTACACCACCTCATCAAGCAGTTCCTAGATTTAGGAAATTTGTTGAGTTAGTTAGGCTAAAAATAGATTTAGCACGTCCTGGTCATTTATGACAGGAACATTTGTAATTTGAGTTATAAATACTTCACCTTTCGAAGTATTGGGGGTTGTTGATAGTCACACCCTGACGCTATCAGACTGTAATATTTTTTGAAGAGATCTTCCATTAATAAAAAGAAGGCACTTTACAGGATTCTTGTGTGTATTCACTGGTGATGTTTTTATCTCTAAGTTGAATGTCATTCTCACTTTGTTATCATATTGTTTTATGAATCTAATCTTTAAGAGTAATGAATGTTGCAGGATTTATCTCGTATACCCTGTTTCTGACTCGAAACATTTTAAGTGTTCTATCTTCTGGTGTTTTCAATAAAGAAATTCTTAACTGCTTCTTTGTTGAAATTATATTTCTCATCTTTTCTGCTATTCCATCATTTATGCTTTTAAAGAATCCAATGATTATATTATCTCTCCCTGTGAAAGTTTTCCTTTTCGTTTCTGGTTCGGATTTCATATTTTATTAAAACACAGACCCCATAGCCCAATGGATGTGTAGACTGTCTCAACCAATTAAAAAAAACACTCTGACAACAAAACCGACCTATTTCTTTACCTAGCCTAATATTTAACATTGGAAACATAGCTAAATCATATAGAGAGATCCCTCTCTGAAGTTGGAAGGGCTAGATCCCAGCTTCAAAAGTGGTTGCATAAAGTTACCTTAGTAGATTTCTTCTGTTGTCAACCTCTAGGAAATTTACCAAGTGCTAACATAGTGGCGACTCCACTCGGGACGAACTAAAAATTTATAATTTCACATTTTCTTTTCCCTAAAAAGAAAGTTTGTTCCTGGAATATTGCAAATTTGAGAGGAAAGTAATGTTTAGAGGTTGATTGAAATTTGTACATATTATTTTCGGACTCATAAAACTAAAAAGAATATATATAAAAAATCAAAAAGAAATCTGGCTCCCAAGAAAGTTTATACTCGATCTCATCCAGACCCAGAACCTGTGATAGTGACAGATAACCTAGAACAGTTACTCAGGAAGAAGACCGTAGTTGAAAGCTCAGTGAGTCATACTCCTTTGCATAAGTCCTTTTCCTTTTCAGGGGAACCCATTACCTTTCAAAACCCTGACTTTGACACCTTTTCACAAAAAAGAATAATTAGAACACGGTTCGATAGTTTTGTGACTGGAATCATTTTCGACCCAACCATTTTAGAACCCCGAAACCCTGAAGTTGTGTTTCCCACTGCTAAACCGCAAGTCACTTCCTCAGTACTATCCAGTCCCTCCTCATCCTGGTCTTCAACCACTACCTCACTGATCATCTCGTCTGTTATCCCACCTCCTCCGCACATCATGGCAGCTCAATATGCTCCCTTGGTGTTGGCTACACCTCTTCATTCCATGCCTCAAGACTATCAAACGAGACTTCCATAGTTCAATGCAACAAGACCTTTGATCGCACAACATCACGTAGATAAAATGAATGATTATTATGATATGCATGAAGTAGAGGAAGATGACGTTCAAATGAGATTGTTTGCCCAAAGTTTGACAGGTGACATTAAAAAATGGTACAAAGGGTTGCGTGCCGCCTCAGTCCTTAACCTTACCGCATTCCAAAGGATTTTTCTAGACATATGGGAGGTAAAGACAAATCCTCTGCAAATTTTGTCAGAATACGAAAATATCAGAAGAAATCAAGGTGAGACAGTGAAAGATTACTGCACTCATTTCAATAACCTATACAATGCAATCCCAGCTGAAATCAAACCTCCGCAAGGTTTGGAATTGATTAAATTCCCTGATGGTTTTGACGCTGACATGTCATACCAACTAAGGGAAAGAAATTCTACTACCCTGGAAGACATGCAGAAAAGTGCTATAAGTGTGGAGGCCAATTTATTGGCAAAAAGGGAACATCATAGGTCAGAGAGGAGAGTCACAATTAAAGAAGAACCTTCCACATCAACCACAGATTCCCAATTGGATTCTTTGGCCAGAGCAATGGAAAGAATGATGGAAAGACTTACTGTATCAGACAGAAATCCCCCGAGAGAAAATCCACCAGCTCCTCAGGTTCGGAACCCTAACTTTAGGAGAAACCCTCCTCAAATCAGAAAGAGAGATCCTAGGGATCAAAGAGAGTAGAGGGGTCCAGATCAACAATTCAGACCTCCCCTACAAGAAAATTATGCTGATGAAGGGGAGGAAGTGATTGAGGAATTGGAGGATACTCACATAAATTTCATGGGCATTCACGATAACGAAGCTATTTTCCTTACCCAAGAAGAGCAATAACTTTTTCTTCTCAATCAAACAAAAGTAAGTGAAGAAGTTGAAGATGCAGAACAACAGGCATTCGAAAATGCCATTTTGGAGGTACACCGACAGTATAATCTGCGGAGTAAAAAGACAGAGGGAAGTTCCCCAAAAACGATGATTGAAATGAAGAAGGTAGTCGAAACCAAGAAGGCCTCTGAGCCATCTTCCGAGAAGATTCCTGAGAAGAGTACTACCAAATTTCCTATGAAGAAAAACCTTATGATTCCTAAAAGATCATCACAACCCGAGGTTTCACCTACTACTCCACCCAGTACTTCTGGCCAGAAGAGTGTGGCGGACAAACTAGAATTGATGAGCCAAGGCAGAGATCCTACACCTTTCAGCCTTGAGGGGGAATTGGCCAAAGTATAAATTCCCATCCCACTTTCTGAGTTGATGAACAAAGACATTTATCATTCATAGGTGATTAAAGCACTGACCATTGAACCGGACATAGGCACGAAGGCCTTAACCATTGGATCAACAAATCATTCAAACACAGTGAACCTTACTGACGATCAACCCGAAATTATGTTCGGACCTGAAGTAGATGGTCAAGATGATACTGGTGATGTCGCTCCTTTTTACATCAGTCTAAACATACATGACCTGATCTTGCATAACGCTATGCTCAATTCGGGGGATTCCCACAATCTGATGCCTAAAGAAGTAATGGAGAAACTAGGACTGGAGGTCACCAGACCTTACAAGGATTTACACTCATTCGACTCCAATAAAGTTAGATGTATTGGTTTGATCAAGGACCTATGCATCACCTTGGTTCAGATTCCTGCGAAGAGCATGGTAATGGATGTGGTAGTTGCAGACATCCCTCCGAAGTATGGAATGTTTCTATCCCGGTATTGGGGGGCTAAGTTGAGAGGAACCCTGCAGCTAGACATGTCTTATGCCACTATCCCAGTTTTCGGGCAACAAAGAAGGCTATACAGAGAAACGTTGATGAAATACATGGTCAGTAGACAAGAAAAACTGCACAACTATCCCCTCTACTCTGCGCATTCCAACTTGGATTCTTTTATCTTGTACAATGATGGTGACACAGAAGAATAAGATACTCAGCTAGAAGAAGATACATATAGTCAAGATGAAGGCCAAGAAACCATTGAGATAGAAAGGATGAAAAACGTGATAACTGAAGAGTTGTCGACAGATTTATGGAGCATGGATTTTGATGGAGCAGTGAACAAAGAAGGAGTTGGAGAAGGAGTCTGGCTGTATAATCACAGAAATAGGTATTCAAAAAACCACTCTTACAAATTAAATTTCCAATGCACTAAAAATATTGCAGAGTATGAAGCCTTGATGCTCGGTCTGAAGCTTTTGAAAAGAGTTGGTGCTAAACAGATTATGGCAAGAGGTGATTCTGAGTTGATAATCAAGCAAATCAAAGGTGAGTACGCTGCGAAACACCCATGCCTTAGATATTATAGGAATGTTGTTCTTGATGGCCTTAGATGTTTCACTGAAGTTGACTTGCAGGTAATGTCGAGGGGACAAAACATTCTTGCAGATGGATTGGCTACGTCAGCAGCCACATGTAAGATTCCTTTCCGCCCGACTCGCCTGTACACTGTGGAGGTGAAATACAGACCAACCGTTCCCGAAAATATCAGGTACTGGAATGTGTTTGGTAATGATGATCAAATCGAAGACTTTCTGTAGTGTAAAAATGATTTTGAATGTACAAATATAGATTTAGAGAACGAGGATGAAAATGTAAATAGATCAGATTTTGAAATTGATAGTGTAAATAGCGTAGATTCAGGAGAATTAGGCGATGATGAGATGGAGGCCGATGTTTTGCATTTGAAAAGAAATGTTTTTCATAGAGGTCTAGTTCCTTTAGAGGACTTGTTTGATTTTAACGACGTAGCCAAAAAACCAAAAATCGAAGCCAATGGACAAGAGGTAGAGGACTGTAATATAAGGACTGAACAGAAACCCAGGATAGTCAAATTGTCTAAATCATTACCCCCAGAGCAAAAACTCAAATACATTGAGCTATTCAAAGAATACTCGGATGTCTTTGCCTGGGGTTATGAGGATTTGAAAGCTTATGATACCAGCATCATACAACAAAGGATTCCAATAAAAGACACAGGATTCTAATAAAAGAAGACCAAAAAATGTTCAGACAGAAACTTAGGAGGATAAATCCCAAGTTTCTCCCTCTGATAGAAAAGGAAATCAAAAAGATGTACGATGCCAAAATTATAGTCCCGTTGCGTTTTTCCAAATGGGTCTCTAATTTGGTCCCTATACGTAAGAAATCTGGGGAAATAAGACTTTGCATAGATTTCTGAAATCTGAATAAGGTCTCCCTGAAGGATAATTACCCCTTGCCGAAAATGGATCACATCCTTCAAAGGGTAGTTGGATCCAGTCGAATATCTTTGCTGGACGGTTTCTCAGGTTACAATCAGGTCGTCGTCCACCCAGATGACCAAGACAAAACTGCTTTCACCACACCATGGGGCACTTTCATGTATGTGAAAATGCCTTTTGGTCTGATGAATGCAGGAGACACATTCCAGAGAGCGATGGATATCTCCTTTGTGGAAGAATCGGGTAAGTTTATTGTCATATATTTGGATGACGTGACTGTGTTTTCCCGATCTGATGACGAGCACCTACGACACCTTAGAAAACTCTTCGAGAAATGTAAAAGGTTTGGTATTTCTTTAAATCCTAAGAAAATCATTTTCGGGCTAGAGGAAGGCAAACTACTAGGACACATCATCTCGAAGGATGGAATCAAAATAGACCCCAGCAGAATCGAGGCCATACAAAAATTAGAACACCCAAGAAACCTCAAAGAACTACAGTCTTTTATCGGGAGAATAAACTTTCTACGAAGATTCATTCCTAATCTGGTAGAGCTCCTGAGAAACATTACAAATATGCTAAAAAAGGATGTAAAAATAAAATGGGACTCCGAGTCTAGACAGTCTTTCGAACAAGTCAAACGAGCACTCACAGAAGCCCCTGTTTTGATCAGTCCTGATTTTACTAAGGATTTCTATATTTTTTCTTTCTCTTTCGAACATACTATAGAAACGGTGTTACTGCAAAAGAAAAGCGAAGGGTATGAACAACCCATAGCTTTATTTAGTAAAGATTTGAGAGACGCTGCTCTGAATTACAAGATAATGGAGAAACAATCTTTTTCTTTGGTGAAAGATATAAAAGATTTTAGGGTCTACATTCTCCATTCTCATACCATTGCATATGTTCTGAATGCGGTAGTAAAAGACATTTTGACCCAGGACAACCCGGATGGGATAAGGGGAAAATGGATTGTTGTCATTTTAGAATACGATATAGATATTAATCCTACAAAACTAATCAAGGGTCAAGGCCTAGCAAAATTAATGGCTGAATTAAATTTCCATGCTCTTGATATTAATCTTTTAGATGCAGCAGATGAACAGGGCGATATGGCGACTCCAAGTGTGAGAGAGCTATTTCTCAACTCTCCATGGTACGCATACCTTATATTTGTTTTGCAAAATTTACAAGCTCCCCCTGGTTTGACTAAGACTAAAGCTATATTTTTAAAGTTGAAAGCCTTAAAATTCTGTATTCTAGAAGGCAATTTGTATTGGAAAGATCATGGAGGCATTCTGTTAAATTGTTTATTGAAAGATGAAGCTGACAACGTGTTACAAGAATTTCATGCAGGAGAATGTGGTGGCCATCTGAACTGGAAGGTCACAGCCAACAAAATACTCGGAGATGGATTCTATTGGCCCACCCTATTCGTCGATGTACATCATAAAGTGACTGCATGTCATCAATGTCAGTTGTTTGAAGGCAAAAGGAAACTCCTTCCTCTCCCCCTAAAACTGATCTCAGTTGAAGCCCCTTTCCAACAATGGGGACTGGACTTCATTGGAGAAATACACCCCCCTTCTTCAGGCCAGCACAGATGGATTCTCACTGCCACTGATTATTTTACCAAATGGATCGAAGCAGTACCAAGCAGGCAAGTCACTAACTCTGTTATTATCAAATTCCTTGAAAATAATATCTTGTCTCACTTTGGCTGTCCTAGAAAGATTATAACTGATAATGTAGCTTCTTTTCGATCGAAGAAGCTCATAGATTTATGAAACCAGTATCACATTGGTTTGGGTCATTCCATGGCCTACTACCCTCAGGGGAATGGGCTGGTGAAATCTTCAAACAAAACCTTGGTAAATATCATCAGGAAAACATTGCAGGAAAAAAAGAAATCATGGCACAACAAGTTGGTGTTCGCGTTATGGGCTGAGAGATTGACCACCAAAAGGTCAATTGGTATGTCACCATACCAGATGGTCTATGGAATAGAGGTAGTTTTCCCCACTTCTTTAGGAGTGCATGTCATGAAGTTGCTTCAAGATGTACAAGCTGAGCCAAATGACTCACAGAGAAGGATCAACCAGATGATCCATTTGCAACAGTCTAGGGAAAAAGTCTTCAACAAGACTCAGGTAATCCAAGAAAAAATCAAGAAGATCTTTGACAAAAGAACTAAGGAAGATGATTTTGAGCTAGGAGATTTGGTGTTGAGATGGGATGCCAGAAATGAAGACAAGGGAAAGCATGGAAATTTTGACAGTCTGTGGAGAGGACCATACATGATCCAAGCATTCAAGGGGAACAACGCTTTTTTGTTGAACAATGCTAATGCGACAGATCTGCCAGGAGGCCCTGTAAATGGAAGAATGTTGAAACATTATGTGCCACCTCAGTAGAGACTCAAGTTTTCACTCTCCATTGTACATATCGTTTTATTTTTATTTTTCACCTGCATTTTCTGAGTGAAGAACATTAGTCAGTTGGTTGAAGCCCGAAGAGAAGGCCCTAAGCTGCTGAAAATTGTTCTTCCAATTTTTTAGAATAAACCAATGAAGGCCACTAGCCAGAAACTTTCAGAATGACAGGAACCAGGATTCTTGGCACTTCACATGGCAAGTACCGTCCCCAGGTGGAGCCATTGTTATCATCCTATAAGATATAGGATCAACTGGTGACTGGGATATTATATGTCTCTAGTGTTTTTTGTTGACAAATGATTTTTCATTCTGCAAATAATTTGAAAAAGAAAAGAAAAAAGAAAAGAAAAGAAAAAGAAAAAAGAAAAGAAAAGAAAAGAAAAGAAAAAAGAAAAAGAAGAGGGCATAAAATAATTTCAATAAAAGCCCCATGCAATAATAGTAACTTGGTCCATACCTTTCAAGCATGGCCAAGTTCTTTTTAAATTTGATATTGATAGGGTAGTGAATGAATTTCGCTAAACAGTTTAGTCTTAAGCAAAGTGTCTAGGTTAGATTAGTGAATAAATCTGGCCAGACTGTCTAATCCTGGTCAGATAGCCCCAGGGTAGAGTAATTTCCTAACCCAACAGTCTAATTTGGTTTAATTTTTATAGGAAGATAGGTTAGAATATAGGCTAGTTGCTTTGTTGCTTCATTTGAATAAGAACCAGTTTGATGTAAGTGTTGCACCATGTTTCAGACACTTAAAAGATAGTTTGGTCAAGCCCCATGGTGGTGTCTACTTGAAAAACCTTGGAAAAACCCATAAAATGCATTTATCCTAAGTTTTTCCCCAGCGCATGTGTTTTCCACTCCCCACTTATGCCCCTCGCACATATCAACAGTCCTGCTAGTGGCACCCAGATCTATGGTGGACAGATCATTCCGGACCCCCTGACTATTCTATTTTTAACTGGGGGGGAGTCCGGAATCGATGATAAGACTCGTGCGCATCTGGACGGCTCAGGATCGAGCGCTCAAATCTACGGTCAGCGTTGGATTCCAGACCCCCCCATCCATTTTGCCTTTAATGGAAGGGGGAGGGTCCAGAATGAGTGATAAATAGAGTGCAGAGATCTGCGACTCAGAAACAGGCGCACAGATCAACAGCCCAAAATGGATTTTGGACCCCTCTGGATGATCTACTTTTCACTGAGGGGGGGGTTCCAGAATGGTTTTCCTCCTATGGCGGGTCCCTTGTTATACGTGGCATCGATCTATTGCCCCGAGTCCTATCACCATATGCTATCTAATAGACCACCATCACCTCTGGACGTCACCTTCCACCTTTACCGAACTGGTCATGTCCCATAACTACTGTCAGTCCTTCCCCCCTATACGCTCATAGCAAGACCCTTATTATGAATTTCACCTCCAATCGATAGCCGCCATGTCACTCGTCTATATCCCTTAGCCACCATCACCTTCCATCTCACCCTCAAAGTGATCCATTGGCCATTTATTACTGGATAATCTATCCGTTATCCAGCTGACTTGTCTCCCACACCCAACCGACCCCCGTTTTACTTAAAACTACCATTATTACCCCTTACTGTCGCCATTCACCATTCGCACCAGAGAAATTCACCGCTTCCTCCTTTGTTTCAGTCATTTTCCCTCATCCACGGTCAGTCGCCCCCAATAACTTTGTGTTTCATTGTAGGTATTGTTGCAGAAATGGCGCCAAAATACAAACAAGCAGAAGGAGAGGAGAATCTGTTTCTCCCGCCTCCTGTCAACCTGCATAGGATCCCACTAGTTAAAAAAGACCGATTAATCACAGATACTAAATGCAATTTTGATTTCTCATACCTCCAGTCATGGCTCAGAGAAGTTTTCCTGGACCAGAGTGATGAAATTGGACTCTGGGAGTCCAATTTACCCCTCTATCTTTTCCCTCACATTCACCATTTTCCCGAGTTCTCTCTCAAGTGTCAAGCTCACTATATTCCCGAGCAAAGACCCGCCATCTCCTCGTCCGGAGAGATCCTGTTCCTCATCATTCCTGAATCCATAGACCGGATGATGCAAATCCCCGGACCCGACTCTGCGTCTCCCTTCAACCTGGAATTTCTCACGGAATTATACCAGAAAATGACCTTCCCCCAAAGAGCTCAAATATTCGAGCTCTTCCTTCCCCCATCTGCTCAATTTCCCTCCACGAATCCTCCTTATCCGTCTTCCATATTCTCCACTAAGGGAAACTAGGTCATCTCATCCCTTTGTGCTTTGTTAGGATATTATTATGTTCAGTGGGTAGATGAAATCATTATGGGTTTGCTATCCATCTTCTCTACCGACGAGAAGCCCACCACCCAGTTTGATTTCAGTACATTCTTGGCAGACAATATTCACGAACAGTTCGTGAATTCCGACATGGAAGGCATGTTTAGATACTCATAGATACTAGCATATTTGTTCATCTTCTTCCAGGCGGATAAATTTGGCTTTGCCATGCAGAAGATGGATGGAGATGGTATACCTCAGGCAGTCACTGCATGGACCTCCTTGCTGAAGCACAAATCCACTGATTTTAGTTTCAAGGAGTTCATTGATCAATTCTACCACCCTGTGGTAAGCATGCTAGGTGGCAGGCCCGAGCCTCGAATAAATGACGAAGTCCAGAGAATCCTGCATCTCTTGGACAACATAAAGACCGGGAATTGTTACTTGTATAAATATTACACTGAGATCAGAGTATACGGGTACGAGTTGGCACCCTATAAGATGCCCAAGTATCTACCTGTCATAATATTTTCTCTAGAATATATAAGGCAGATAATAAATTCCGATCACATCCATTTTGTGTCATTGAAGAAAAAGCAACAGCTTAGAATCAAGGGGTAGATTGGCTCTTTCATATGCAACAATCAGGGTATCGGGGAAGAAGCAGACAAGATGCTAAGGGAAATGAATTTCTCCATGAGCTTCCCATGGCATTATGATCCATGTGGGATCATCTTAGAAATGAGTGTGAAGAACAAAAACATCCTTACGTTCATGTGTCCAGGCCCGAAGTTGAGATGTTCGCAAATCAGACAGCCTGGGAGCCTAACACATTGATCAAAGTAGAACAGCAGGATCCCCCAGCCACGGTGTCAAAAACGACCACTCCACAAGTCCCTAAAGAGAAGAGGCTGAGGCAGGATTTATCTCCGCCTGTATTTGAGGTATCTTCTGAGGAATTCCAGCTGCATACCAAGAGGCCTAAGACTTCGTCAATCCCTGGCCCGACCGGGAAAAAAGAAGCCCTGTCTACCATAGTGACCAAGTCTGTTATTCCACCCTTCGGTTCGAGCCTCCATAAGGTCATTACCCCAGCATTGTCGAAGAAATCCACAGACTCCCCATTGGACACTCAGCCAGGCAAGGTAGGACCCAAGCTGAGCATTTTTGAAAAATATGACCTGATAAAGAAAAGGAACCATACCCTGACCAGTAGTACTTGTGCCTAGTTCTGGAAGCAGACATCAACTGCGCAACATAGGTTGTTGTGGGAATTCGACACCGAGAAGGGTAGAATGCATATGGCATTCCTCCAGGGACAAGTACCAGATCCCAAGGTGATCACCGACTATACAAGGGCCACCTTCGAATTCCAGACGAAGGACGTGCACCCAGTCGATCAGATGGATCTGCACAAGAAGACGGGGGAAATGGTCTTCTATACATTGGCACATGCTTCCACTTCTGCGTCCAAATTGCAGGTGTCCCTGAACAATGCTCAAACACAACTCAAGCTAGAGAAGATATCGTCCTTTGCAAAGGACAATAGAATCAAGACTTTGGAGGAGCTGGTCCTCAAGATCGGTTATGATCCTTCAAACATGAAAGAAGCTGAGGAAATGATAAAGAAGAAGAATGTTGACATAGAATCCTTGAGGAAACAACTGAAGCTCCTGTCCAGAGAGGATTCGCAAGCGAAGGAGATAGCAGAGAAAGAAGGCGAGAAGGATGAAATGCTCAAGCTGCTCATGGAGCATAATGCATAGCTTAAAGAAATGGAAGTTGAGATGGAGAATCTATTGAAAGAGAAAGAGAAACTGCAGCTAATGGAAGTCATTCCATTGAGTGTTATTTCAATTTCAGGAGTGAGCATAGCCTCAGTGATAGAATTCCCATCCCCGACTCCATTGACATCCCAGGAGAAGACAACTGACCTGGTTAAGTCCATGGAAAAGATGAACCTGCAGGAAACAAAGATCAGCAGGCTTAAAAAGTAGATTGAGAACCTTCAGGAACTCAAATCTTCCTTCCAGACCAGCCTCTCCAAGGAAAAGCAGGTGACCGAGCAACTCAAGCAAGAGTTACAGCAGCTCTGGAAGTAAACAGTGGAAGGAAAGACATTGGCCGAGGTTAAAGAGAGTGTATGGACATACATCACTAAGTCCATGAATGAGATATGGCCCATGATCGAGATCATGTTTGAGTAGAATGAATTGGCCTAGAGGAGCAAACAGGCCATTGAGAATATTAGAGTAGAATTGGGAGACATGCCAACAAAGGAAAATGAGATCATCAAGTTCCTCAATTCTAAGACTAGGGAAGAGCTGGAAGAGCTGAAAATTGAAGACAGAACAGAGACCGTCCTTGAGGTTAAAAGAGTTTTGACCAAGAGAGGATTAATGCTTCAGATGAAAGAAAAGGTTCAAGCCATGGACCTAGGGGTAAAAATATTCTTCAATAAGATTGAGGCTCTCCAGAAGAAAGGTCTACCTGGTTTGAAGGTAATCAATGATAAACTGATGACACTCCCAAACTACAAGAAGAGATTAGCTAATGTGGCTAAGGACAGCTCAAAGTTTGCAGGAATTTAAGGGAGCATCACTGGCAAGGAATTCGTAGATGCCCTTCAGTGGGACATCAACATCCAATAGGAGATTCAATACATCTTCCTCACCAAGCCTACATTAGCCAAGTACACAGAGATGGACGAAGTGTATCGAAGGCTACTCAAAGTCAAAGTGCCCAGTCATCTTAGATGGGAGGAACTATGTGATCTGATTGATTAGCAGATGAGTTGTCCAGGTCCAGTCAGTTGTCCAGTCAGATGAAGTCATGCAGAGGCTTCATCAACGGCCCACCCAGAAATCAACGTGCAGTTACACCACCTCATCAAGCAGTTCCTAGATTTAGGAAATTTGTTAAGTTAGTTAGGCCAAAAATAGATTTAGAACGTCTTGGTCATTTATGACAGGAACGTTTGTAATTTGAGTTATAAATACTTCACCTTTTGAAGTATTGGGGGTTGTTGATCTTCACACCCTAACCCTATCATATTGTAATATTTTTTGAAGAGATCTTCCATTAATAAAAAGGAGGCACTTTACAGGATTCTTGCGTGTATTCACTGGTGATGTTTTTCTCTCTAAGTTGAATTTCATTCTCGCTTTGTTATCATATTTTTTTCTGAATCTAATCTTTAAGAGTAACGAATGTTGCAGGATTTATTTCGTATACCCTATTTCTGACTCGAAAGATTTTAAGTGTTCTATCTTCTGGTGTTTTCAATAAAGAAATTCTTAACTTCTTCTTTGTTGAAATTATCTTTCTCAGCTTTTCTGCTATTCCATCATTTATGCTTTTAAAGAATCTAGTGATTATATTATCTCGTCCTGTGAAAGTTTTCCTTTGCGTTTCTGGTTCGGATTTCATATTTTAATAAAACACAAACCCCATAGCCCAATGGATGTGTAGACTGTCTCAACCAATTAGAAAAAACACTCTAACAACAAAACCGACCTATTTCTTTACCTAGCCTAATATTTAAAATTGGAAACATAGCTAAATCGTATAGAGAGATCCCTCTCTGAAGTTGGAAGGGCTAGATCCCAGCTTCAAAAGTGGTTGGATAAAGTTACCTTAGTAGATTTCTTTTGTTGTCAACCTCTAGGAAATTTACCAAGTGCTAACACAGTAATTGTGAAATCTATTAAGTCTTCTACCAAGTGCATGAAAAACTCAATGGGAGTACTAACCACTGGTCTACCTTTTTGTTTTCTTCGAGGGAGTATGGGAGCTAAGGACAGCGCACCGATTTGTAGGGCACAGGCTCTTGTGATTCTTCTGAATTTATTTACTTCCTCATGAAGAAGAGTGTAAGGTATTACAAGGTAAAAAGGTTCTTCCTTAGGCTGGGGTGATTTACTCATTTCAGGAGTACTCAACGTGTGTGGGTTGTCTTGGGAATGACTAGCCATGCTTGTGGGTTATTTTGGATCTATAGATTGTTTGAAATACTCTGTAGAATATATATATATATAGACATGCATTCTAAGGCCTTCTTCTAGTACCAATTTTGTTGATGGGCCTTCAATCCCTTGACTCAATAGTAGGAACCAAACCCACCATCGAGGCCCAATTAGACTCAGTTGTGTTTAATAGTGGAATGGTTCTCCAGATCTTGTGATCTGATAAAATTATTGATGGGATTTACGTTTTCTTGAGAAGGATCTTCCTTCAGTTTGGACTATCTCTTTTTTGTATTTTCTCTTAGGTGGGACCGATATGAGATGTAAGCCGGTATAAACCAATTTGGCAACAAAAATAGAAATAATCTTAACTAAGGGGAAGAGGCTGAACTTGGAATAACCCGTTGCTCAAGCATGCAAACAACAATTTTACACCATGGGCCTATTACTAATACATTAACCATGTGAGCATCCAATTACTATCTGAGATACTAATTACCAGAAACAAAATACATATGCAATAAGATCATGGAAAGAAAAATAATTCATCTACTATAATCATTCATCACATAATAACACAACGATTAATCTTCATCATTAAAGCAAAGAACATCAAAACATTGCACTAGATAACTTGACAATAGAATTAATTGCTCTTACTCATTACAACATCGATCATGAAACTGGATAGGAAATAGTTCTTCTCAATGTCCAATCACACATGCAGTTGATGAAAATAACTTGTCTCTGGTCCAGAAGGACTTCTCAATTCAAAGGGAGCTTCAAAATAATTCTTAAAAACCAGAAAGAAAAATTTCTTGCAACAACCATCGACCCTTTACTAATTAGTCGATGTCTTTATTTATAATCTAAATTTCAACTGAAAACAACAACTAAGTGTAGTTTAAGTAAAGAAAAATACACCACGTGGCGTCATCTTCTAAAAGTTTCATTAACAGTCAACTCAAGATAGTTCTTTGAAAGGATGACTTTTCCTGTACTCAGACCAACTAATAAACAAATCTTCATAGATTTGGGTCCATGGGAATCTGTGTTGTTCCATTGGAGATGCGTAAAATCCTCTGATCTCTATTGCATGCGCCCGGTACTTCACAAGACTTGTGTTCAATTGTTGTAGCACAACTTGATCATTCATCGGATGTTCCATAAATCTTTGCACTTGTCCTGGTGATGTATCGGTCACCTTGGCTAGCTCTTCGACCCATAGTGAATCTTGCTTGGCATGCGATCCGACTATGTTGCATAGGTCGATGAAGTTGTCTGTGTCAACAAAATCGGGGAGTCCTGTATCCTTCATCGCTTTGTTGATTTTCGGACTTAGTTTCTCCTGGATTCCTCGGTGAAGTCACGGAGCTTATGTTGCTTAGAAGCCATATATATTTTCCTACACTTGGGAGTAAAATTGTTTTTTTTAGAAATTGCTCACAGAACAATACTTGGTGCAATGTATAAAAATGTAAGCGGGAAGAAAAACAGACTGATGCATACCTATAAAGATCGCTTAGCATGGTTCTTTTATACTTACGTGATCTTTGCAACCTTTCGGATTACATGTATCGTCTTTGTTGGCACCGCCATTTTCTTCAATTGGGGTGAGTTAAATCTGTGTGCCAGAACATGGTAGATTGAGTACGGAAAACATGAGAGTCAAAGTCACGCCAGTGGCTAGTTGGCCTTTGGGGTAGGGAAAGGATGTCAGAGCTGAACATGTTCCAAAAGTATGATTAAGTTCCCAGAAGATCGAATATTGTTATAAGTGAAGTCGTTAAATGCTTCCAACAGAGGCATATTTCTCTCATAGGAGTCGCATCAACAAGTGCATCGATCATCATCAACTCATTACGGAGGATGGGGGAAATGAAATGAATTGACATGATCATACCACCCATCCTCCATACTTCGTATCGACTGCATCTTGCATGCCCCGGGTCATACCCATCGTGCAGAGGTGGCACAATAATTCTTTGAAATGTCCTGTCGCAAGGCATTCAGTGTTCACTTGGCACCTTCCGAATTGTCTCCCCGCTCCATTATAAATTATGAATGTTTTGTAAGAATTATATTCATTCCATTGAGGGTTTTCACTAGTGGAGACTCATCTTGTGAGCCTAATTTGACCAATATTTTTGTTTTGGTCTTTTTTCTAGTTAGGTATGTTTAAGAAAATACATTGTCGCACCATGGGATCTCCTCAAAATGCAAGGCGGGGTCTTCGGGGAAATCAGAGCACCAAGCCTGAGCCCCAACATGCACGGTACTGGTTCTTATCAGTAGCGGGTATTCCTGAGGTTCTAGAGGAATATTTTGACCTTCGCGCGTGAGATATAGTGTCACTCTGTGCGGATACCGAAGTGGAAGAAACCACGTTGGGAGGATGCAGGTTGAAGAACATGCCTCCTCCCCAATAGACACTGCAGAGGAAAGGGAGGATTCGAAAAAACAAGAAGCTAGGGAACACCAAAACCTGGTCGAACCATGTGCACGATCAGCTACCGAAGAGTCCTTAATGCCTTCTATTCACCTCGAACAGATAAAACCGCAAGTCAAATAAGAGAGAGAAGAACAATAAGAATGGAAACCTGGGATTCTAACGTTTGAGATCCTAACTAGCAAGTGGAACAAGCACAACTTGCCATAGTTGAACTTTACAAGGAGAATAGGGAGTTACGATGGTAGTTGGGGACAAAGAACCCTGAGGTGTCGGCATCGCAAGGTCATGAAGGTAATGTAACCTTGCTTAAAGGACAACTTCAGAAAGAACAATATATCATCGTGTAGCTATGTGAAGCTCAAAAGGTATTGAAAGAACGGGACATGAAAACACCCCAAGAAGCGGGGAGTAGCACAGGAGAAAATCCGTGTGCAAAAGAGACATTAATGGTAGACACTGTTTTGTTTTCTCGGACGTGACGCGTAATTTTTTGATAAATTTCCCTGTTTGCTGTGAATATCTTCACGTCCTTAATGTGGCCATGTAGGTTGGCCAAAAAGGTGTTGGTAGTGTTTATTGTATGTAACCTGAACCTGACGGGGATCTTAATATATAGAACTTTGAAAATTTACCGAAAGGATTCAAGTCATAGCAATTTGAATACATCGTTTCCCTCTTCATGCCTAAAATTGTGTTCTTGTCTCAGCTTCTTGTAACTTAGCCTTGCTTTTCTAATTAGAATAGCTCTGGGTTACTTTTTGTTTTGGTTGATATTTCCCTAACAAAAAATCTCGACGCTGATTGATGCTGACATGGCGTTACTGACTCGAGACTCATCAAATAAAACCTGGGAATCAGGTCGTGGGTAATGGTCGAACTCATGATTTTTATTAAGTCGAATGCACTAAACTGATCTCACCATTGTGACTGCCTATGTCGGGTGAGTATTTGGGGTCAACTTTCGAGAAAAACTAGTGCACAGTTTCCTCATGGGTTATCGTCCTTCGAATCTCCCAATACCAAAAATGTTTCAAAAGTCGACGATCGATGATTATTATTTCAGTTTTGTTCAATGCTTATTATTTCAACCTTTCGTCGATGCTGAGAGAACTGGTCATTGGCAATATCCTTGGTGAATCTCTTTCACGAAATAAAATGCCCATTAACCAACGCCGACGAAGATCAGGGCTCGACAACTTTGGTTCTCTCTAGTGTTTTCTTTCACACTTAATCCTTTCCGATGCTAAAATTTGTAAGCATGCCCGGGAAAAATTTGAATGTCATTTTTCTAATTTAGATACTAGTCTTTTAAGTTAATGATTTTCATATGTCCAAGAAATCTTTTAGAGACTTAATGAGAATAAAAAATGATAAGAAAAGGACACATTTTTCATATCAGACAATGCCAAAATATCAAGTGGTACCCAAAAAGAGACATTTTACGTGGACTTTTAGTGTGTGTTGAGTTCTCAACATGACCCTCATACGTGTCACATTCCTCTTAGCTCGGACCCCCCTCACTCATTACCACTTACCTCCTAACCCCCCCTCCGATTAAACCACCAAACCACTCATACATACCACCTCCGTGCTCCGACATCACACTCCACTACCCGCTACACGTCACACTCCACTATTGCGCTCTACCTCGACACCCGACTACACTACCTACACTTCTCACCCACATCAGCAAATCTTCCATTTTGGAAGATATCCAGTCAGAAGAAATGAGAAGTTGAGATTCAAAATCTCTGAAGTCCGGAGACCCAAAGAGGATATCGAATGTTGATCCGACAGGGACATGCGTCAGTGGATTGTCTATTGGCATTTTTATAGGCAGAGTATGCTTGTCACTGATGGCAAGATCAAAATCTGCAGCGATGTCAAAACAGGAACAATGTAAGCTCAGCAGGATTAGCACAGATTCACACGAGGTGTGCACCAGGGAAGAGGTTAACTCATTGCCAAATCTCAAGAAATATTAGAGCGATCGAATGGAAAGATCAGCAGTGTAAGCTCAGAAGGAAGAAAAGAGTCAAAGCACGACAAAAGTTTTCAAAATTTCGCATATCGAGAAATCTAAAGGAAAGGGATTCAAACTCACGATATGCGACATCGCGAAACGATATGGATCATCAGATCACCAGGGATTGTGGACCGTTGATCAGGAATGAAGAAGTTGTTTCGGAGTTTCGTAGATCGGGAAATCCAAAGGAAAGGTATTCAAACTCATGATATGCGACATCGTGAAAAGATCTGGATCGTCCGATCACCAAGGATTTTGGACCGTTGATTAGGCATGAAGAATGCTCGTGAAGTGGAGAAATGGAAATAAATATCTGGACCATTAGATCCAGAGGACACATGGAGAAAGATCATCGTTTCGCTGAGTGGAAAGTCAAAGGAGTGAAGTGCTCATTTGATTGGTGAGTGGTCACATCTAGTGGTCACATAGTCGAGAGCTGGAGAGCAGAGATAGAGAAGCCAAGCTCTATTTCAAACTTTGTGACATGGAGAGTTGAGAGAACTCATCACAGAATACCCGAGATGCGAAAGTGTGAAATGAGTTTTCGAATAAGGCTGTGGTCATAGCCAGTGGTTACATCGAAAGAAGATAGAGGAAGGAGCTAGCGATGTTAAGCTCCATCTCGGAGTATCGTCAATCGCGACTTGAACCATCAAGACCCTTAATAACATGAATCACGATATGCGAGATCACGATGAGATTTGGACCGTCGGATCATCAGAGATCTTGACCATTGATCATGCTTGATGAAGTTTATAAATTCACAAAATACGAAGCACCTTTTGGTGTATCATATGGTCACTACCGGTGGCCACGTGAAGGGAAGAAGCTAGCGGTGTTAAGATCCATCTCGGAGTCTCCGCGCTCGTGACATGGAGAATCAATAACTCATCACCACAGGAACGCCAAAGTGCGAAAAAGAGAAATCGCGAAAGAACTATATGGATAAGCACTCGGTCACCTCTCGTAGTCACATGGTCAAAGAGCGGTAGAGAAAATCTTGAAGCGGTAAGCTCCTTTTTCGAAGGTTCGGAGATCATGACTTGGAGATTCGAGATGCCACACAACAGGATTGTCGAAATGCTGAAGTGCGAAATGGCGAAATGAATGAAAGATTTAATGAAGACAATTCAATGGTGCAGATGAATTTGAATAAGATCGGAGGGCTACTGTTGCATTTTGCAGTGTAACTGCTAGAAACAACCGATGGCTTCTACCATAGGAATCAAATAGAATTTAGTGTGATCGCCAGAGAAGATGAAGGGGCTCGAGGCATCTTCCAGTGGAAGGAAGATTATTCTCAGAGGTGGTTGACAGATGCAAGAGGGTTGAATCTTGTAACTGCAATAGAGAGGATTAGCTTGACTTTGATAAAGAATATGAAGAGTCTCACTGTCAGACAGGCTAAGGAATCTTTGCTTCACACCTAGTGATGATGGATAGATGGATCGAACTACCATAGAATTTGAAGAGTTTCCATGATGAACAGGTAGAGTACTCGACATGTGAGAGCATGCATAAGTATGGAGGGATGGATGCACAAGGTGGATAGAGACTATAAGTATGCAGAATAGAGAAGAGATGGTGGGCAGTGATGGAGAGGCATTCAGGAGTATACAATAGTTGAAATACAAAGAAGAGGAATGGAGAAATTAGTGGAAATGGCACACAGAGCATGAAAGGCAGAAGCACAGAAAGAATAAGGAATGGGTGGAGAAAGACAACAAGACACCAAAGGAAGGCTGAGGTGCTCTTGTAGAGAAAAACAGAAGATCAGAAATACCAAGAAGATGTAGACAAAGAGACACTCATACAGGAGAACAGAGAAGTATAGTATAACAATGATAAGTCTGGTAAGCCACTGATAAATATTGAATCATTGTAATAAGTTTCATTAGAAAACATTTATATTTCAGGGTGGTAGGGAGGTGCTAGGGAGGACTGTAGTCCTCATAGGTTCAAGTGGGTGCTTGATCACAGGGAGTTGTAGCTTGCTTCTAGATGGTGCTAGAGAAACCGAGGAGTTGGTGCTTCCTTCTAGTTGGTGCTAGAGAAACCAAGAAGTTGGTTCTTCCTTCTAGTTGGTGCTTGAGAAACCAGGGAGTTGGTGCTTCCTTCTTGTTGGTGCTAGAGAAACTAGGGATTTGGCGCTTCCTTCTAGTTGGTGCTAGAGAAGCCAGAGAGTTGGTGCTCTTAGCAAGTAGCAGCTTGCAAAAGATAGGTTGTAGATTCATTATGAGTCGGTGCTCATATGTATGATAATGTAAAGAATGTAAAGATTACTTATCATATAAAGAAGAAGAGGTTATTAACCTGTATGGGTTTCCTCAGGAAATATTTGTCTCTGTGTATCTCATATGTGTGGCTAATGCTGAATGATCTATTGCATACTTCCCTGCATTATTGTGACTATCATTAAATGTTGTGTAAAGAGTTTAAAATAATCATAATTGTTTAAGCTCAGTAACAACCGATTCACCCCCCCTCTCAGTTGTCCAACAATTGGTATCAGAGCCGGCCCCTTTTATCTTAGGGTAGATCCTAGAGCTTAAACATGTCAAGCCATGAAGGAAATTAAACCAATAAAGCCCCTATGTTCAATCGAACAAACTTTGCCTTCTGGAAAGTTAGAATGAGAACCTACATAATGGATTTAGGTGCAGATGTCTGGGATGTGGTAGATACTGGTTATGTAAAGCTAGTTGTACTAGTTAATAAAGATGACAAACTAGAATTTAGCTTCAATGCTAAGGCTATGAATGCTATCTTGAGTGGGCTTGTAGAAGCAGAATTCGTAAAAGTTACGCACCTAGGAACTGCCAAAGAAATGTGGGATAAATTCATTAGTAGTTATGAATGTAATGAGAAGGTAAAGGATGCCAAGATTCAAACCTATAGAATACAATTTCAACAGCTGAAGATGAAGGAAGATGAAAGAGTTGGTAAATACTTTCCGAGAGTAGAAGAAATGGTAAATGCAATGAAAGCACTTGGTGAGAAAATTGAGGAACCCTCTCTAGTTCAGAAAATTTTGAGATCTCTACCACACAGGTTTAACCTGAAGGTCTCTTCTATTGAAGAACTTAATGATCTAAAAACCTTGGAGTTTGATCAAATTCTAGGAACATTGACTGCATATGAAATGAGAATAGTTAAAGATAAACCCACCTCTAGACAAGCATCATTTAAGGAAGACGAGAATGAGGATTCAGAGCCTGATGAAATTGAACTAAAATTTGTGAAGAGACTGAAGAAGGGATCAGGAAAATACAAAGGTAAACTGTCTTTCAAATGTTTCAATTGTGGTAGGATAGGTCATTTTTCAAATAAATGTCCCCACAAAAGAAAGGATCAAACATGTCATGATGAGGAGAATCACAAGCACATAAATTTCTTTAAAGAGAATAACTTTAAGAAGAAAAGTCTTTGTGTAAACAATGATGATGATCCTTCAGATGATGAAGACAATGACTCCACTATTGAAGATAAACTAAATGAATTCATACTTATGGCCAAAGAGGAATATGATAATAGAAGCACAAGAAGTGATGCTAATGAAGAAGAAGTTGTGGTTGACATGGAAGGAGAATTGATCAGTGCACTGGAAGAGATTGACAGACTAAGAATTAATAACAGAAAGCAAAGACAATTGTTGATACAGTTCGAGAAAGACAGTAAAGAACCTGATGAAGACCTTGTCCTACTAAAAGTGGAATTAGAAGAGGCAAAGAAAATCGAGCACATTCTGAAATGACAGTTATCAGAAAAGAAGACAAGATGTGAAGCCTTAGAACAAGAAGTAGTGAAAACTAGGAAAGAGATGGAGAAGTTTCAAGCCTTGTATAATTAGAATCTGTCAAGTATCAAAGCCTCAAAAGGATTAGCCACCATTCTG
>WSFP011424902.1:0-22436 GCA_009831015.1 Picea engelmannii | reverse complement strand
AAACATTGAGCAGAAAGTGGGATGATTGTTTGCTGTCCTAAAACAACAAAAGAAGACAGCCATACAGTTGAAACTTAGAGCCATACTAAGGTCAAGGACAGACCTTAGATGGCAGCCTCATAGGACCTCAGATAATTTCTACACACCTACCCGAGATCTTAAGTCACATTCCTTCATGATCTAACCCTCTCTGCATCAACACTTGGATGAAATCTCTTCACCTAACCAGTGAGATCTCCTCACTCTTGTGTAAGAAAAAGTCCTTTTTTGCTTCTACATTCTCCACACTAGGAAAAAGTCCTTCTTTGCTAGGTCCAACCTTAATCTCTCATCGAGGTACCTGTTATGAGAATCTCACCAAATATCTTGACCTTGGCATCTCACCAAAGGTATCTTGATCTTAGCATCTCACCAAAGATCCTCACCTTGGTCTCTCACCAAGGGTCTCTTGATCTCTCCAAGAGTTTCTGATCTTGGCATCTCACCAAAGATCCTCTCATCAAGAGTCCCTCATCAATAGTGTCTTCTTATTTACCCTAGCCTTGATTTTATAATCATGAGTTATAATCTAACCCTAATATCCAAAGTGATTGACGATTGATACTACTTCTCACCTCATTTGAGATTTACATGCTTAGATTACATGCTAATTACTTTTATCACTTTCCTGAAATAATTCAACTCACTAATAGGGCATGAGTTCGCCACATGTATTTCGTGTTGTGTTTTGGGAAAGTGTCAGAGGTTGGATGTCAACTTGGTTCAAAGATAAGGTCAAAGTTGTATGATGAAATTGGTCGGGAGAAAAAATTTGTGTGATGTTGAAAGAAGGTGTTAGAGGTCCTCCATGGTTAAATAAGTTCATGTTTAAGTAAAGAGAGAAGTTTTCTACATTTTGACGGGGCATGTAAGGCACCATTTGAGCTTGTTGAGGTGGAAAGGTTGGATGGATATAATGACCAGGAGGTAGTGCTTTGTGGATTTGTTGGATTTGCATTAGGATAATTGTTCAGAGGATTGTTTGTGATCCTAATTTGTGTCATGTTTGGGTTTCCACGTAAACTAAGTTGGGAGCAAAAATTTGTGTGATGTTGATGGAGGTGTTGGAGGCCCTCAATGGTTAAAATTTATGTTCATATTTAAGAAAAGAGGAATTTTTTCTATGTGTTGAGGGTGTTAGAAATAATAGGTGTGCTCATTTCACCGTAGACAATATCTTAATATTGTCACCCAACCATAGGTACAAAGGCCACCCTCGAGCACCTTAACCTTGATAGACAAAATACTTTTGGAAGTAAACCCTAGAACCAATAGCCAACCAAGGTAGCATACTTCTCTCCAAAGCTAGTGTACCAAGAAGAAAGTCCAAACCATAACCAGGGCAGAAATTACAAACCATAACCAAATACCAAGTCACTATTGCAGTAGCCGCAACTCTCCTTCAGTCATGTGCACCACTTGTCCTTATGCATTTGTGAGAGTGAGAGAGAACAAATGAGATTTAGTGCCCTCTATTTATACTTCTCCAAGTCACCTGACTGGGCCGACTTCTCTTCCTGAAGGCTAATAAATTAATATTAATTATTCTCTTGAGATAACTTGTCTTCCAGGGTTATTATCCAATGTTTTAAGGTTTCTCTTGCTTTCCGAAATATTCTAGTCTCGTCAAAGGTTACATATAGATGTTAATACCTCCCGCAACTACCATAATATCAACACTCCCTCCTAGCTAGGGAGGTATTAAAGGAAATGGTATTAATCACAAACATGTCATTCAACTGGTAGCATCATCATAGCCACACAAGCTATCTTATGATCAAATCACAAGCACCATCATCACTATCCAACTAGATAGTCTCCATGGCAATTAGAACAATGCCAACCAATAGAACACAACAATGTCTATTCATAGTAGTATACAACTACTATCTAGTGGTACACAACAACTCCTAGTAGTACATGGCTACTATCGAATGACAAATGGTCACTACTAGTAGATCACATCCACCACAATAGCATACAACTACTGTCCAAAGACATACCATCTCCACAACAATCATATCATCTGATATCAACATGCATAAATAATATCATGATACAAACTGAGTCATCTGGGCTATTCTTCCACTCACATATGTGAGATCTTGGAAGAGCATCTACCCTTGGAAAGTTAAACATCATCCACAGGCTATCTGGACTATTCTTCCCAAGCATAGAAGAATAAATGTCCCTGATTGTTGAACCTAGACCATTCAACCTAACTGGGCCATTCTTTCGTCACGATTCACAGTGCAACCTAGAGAGAATGAGTCTACCCTAGGGAATGATTGCCCGGACCATTTCATATGGAAACGATTGTCCTACACCAACCTCCTACATTAGACCATTCTTCGAAACTACTCACAACTGTGAACTTCGAAAGAATGACTTCCCGGAGAGGTAGACCATTCTGCTTGACCACTTCTCAGAGTGAATGCCAAGGAGAATGACTATTCTAGACCACCCCCCAACCCACACTGGATATAAGGGGAATCATTATCTATGTTGCATCAACAATCTGTCAGACCATGATTGTCTGTTCTGGACCATTTTCTGAACTGGAAAATGACTGTCCATCAGAAATCTTGGACCACTTTCTGAACTGGAAAGTGACTACCCAACCTGGACCATTTTCCAAACTGGAAAATGACTGTCCATGTATCAATAACATGTCGGTGTCCCTCCCAACATGGGGAGTAATCACTTCCCTTTCCAATAAGGAAGTCATCTCCACGAGTCTAGCTTGTCCCTTAAGTATGCAAACTTTTCAACTTGGACAAAGGCTTTACCAAAATATATGTTATATGCTCATCAATATAGATATACTAGAGAAACACTTCTCCCCTCTGGATTTATCATGGAGAAAATAATACTTGATCTCAATATGCTTTGACCTTTCATGGAACACCGGGTTCTCTGAGAGCTTCACACAGCTCTGGTTATCACAATATATCACAGTCGAATCCAACACCTGATCAAACAATCCAGAAAATAGCTTATAGAGCCACATTGCTTCCGTACAAGCATCACAAGCTACAATATACTCTGCTTCTGCAGTGTTGAGTGCAACAAACTTTTGTTTCCTGCTAACCCATGAAATCATGGCAAAACTCAAACTGAAACATATCCAAGAAGCACTTCTTCTGTCATCTACACCCCCTTCCCAATCTGAATCGATAAATCCATGCAGTTGTATATCATAACTCAAATTTCCCACGAAGATATTTCAAGGCATGCTTTGCAATTATTCAATTCTCATGGCTAGGTTCCACCTGGAACTATTTTCACAACAAAGCAAATATCCAGTTGAGTATTCTCTAAATACATTAACGAGCCATTTAATTGTCGATATAGGGACAAGTCTACTAGATCATAGTCTCTCAGCTTCTTCAGATTTGTCGCCATGGGAGTTTGCCATGGATTTGTAATCCATTATCCCAGACTTCTGAAGAACCATTTCAATACACTTCCTCTGTCATGGGAATTTTTCACCACATTTATGTTGTACATGAGAGGCTCTGCACCAAGTTTCTTGAATCCATATAAGGTCCTCTTCGATCTGCATACATGGGTCTCTTTCTGGTATACCTCAAAACCTTGAGGTTACTCTACATATGCTTCTTCTTCAATTACTCTGTTGAGAAGAACAATCTTTACATCCATCTAATGTAAACTCCAACCCATGGATACTGCAATAGATATAATGGCTCGGGTAGAGGTATAACTGGTTATTGGAACAAGTTGTCATCATAGTCTTCTCCCTCCTTTTGGGAGAACCCTCTAGCCCCAAATCTCGCCTTGTATCTATCAATGCTTCCATTTATAAGTCTTTTTCACAATTTCTCACATACATTGTTCGTCATCACAACTTCCTTCCATTCCTTCTACTTGACTGCATCTAGTGGATTCAAATCATGTTGGTAGTCTTATGATTTTTGGTATAGTAATTGGTTCAATTTTGTTGTTCTGGATTTTCTTTCTTTCTTGGAATCTTCGTGTTCTTCCTTGTGTTCCTTTTCAACGTTGGAGTCCATGGAATCTTCTATAGATTCCATTCCCTTCCTTCCTGAAGGTTCCAACTTCTTCCTTTCGCCATAGTAACATAAATGTAGATGGACAAACAAGGATATTCAAGGCTTCTTTTCGAAGAAGACTTCTTCTAGAGTCAAGCTGAACACATGCTTCTTATCATGGTTGTTACTTCATGGAAAAATACTTCATAGTATTCACAGATTCTTCAATGGATCATATCATTAGGGATTAGCTCCCTCCTAATCCCGACTTCATGCCTGAATGAGCAATATCTAGAACTTCCTTGTTTTAATTCTGAGACTGCATGTTTCTGGAATTCTGCAATCGATTACCTCTAATCGACCCTAATCTACACTAAATCTAGAGCATGCAACTTGGGCCTAGAGGAAAATAACAATCAATAAGAAATAAACAAGGGCTAAGAACCTTCTCTATGTATCTATGAAGTCGTTTACCCTCTTTCGAAAACAAACTAGGAAACATTATCTCCAAATATATGAAAGCAAGAACACAAGTACTAAACCAAACACACTACAAATGATAAAATTGATAAAAACAAGTGTGTGTGTGACCCTTATGCCCTTAATTGACGACATTCCTCCTCATTCTTAGAATTATGTTGAAGCTCCCTTTGAGTGGGAAAGATTGGATAACTAGATGCAAATTCAAGACTTGGACAAGCACCTCAATCAAACCAATTGAAAAAGTAAATTAAAAAGATTTAAGCCAAATAGAGAAGAAGGTATCCATTGTAACAATCTCCAAACATAGGGAAGGTCAATAAAGACAATAAATCCCCAAAAATGATTCATAATGGTTCATTATATAATTTGTCATCTACCTTGGTACTTTCTGGGTAGAAAAATTGGCTTGTAGGCCCCATTTTAGGGGTAGGTCCCATTTTGAGGATTTGGGGCCTATACAATTCTAGAGATGGTTTGAGGCATCAAATGACATGTTTTGGGGTCAAAACATTGTGATCTCAACTCTCACACCCTTAGCACTGTTCTGCACACCATAAGCTTTCCAATGGTGCAAAAATCACTTTAATTAGACTTCATATGCGAAAGTTATGTCTCCCACAAGTTAACCTACCTTGTTGACCACCATGGTACAAAGTGGATGCCACGTCAGCCCCCATTACTTCACACATGTGGAGCTAGTCATGTGTGAAATTTCAATAAGATTCTAGAGGGTCCAAAACCCTAGCACTAATTGATGGTTGAGGCATGTAAAAACAATAATCCTAACCCTCAACAATTATTAGGCTATGTTAAATACTCGGTTGTTAGGAAAGGAAGGGGTTCCATTCTTTTGGTATTGTTATTGTTCCATAGTTGAGCAAAGCATCTAGGAGTGGGATATTGAAGCATCTAGGTGTGGATGGTGTGTTCATTTGCTTGTTTCTTTCATTTTAGTTTTAATTATTTCCATAATTTTGAGCACTACTCTAGTAACAATAAATACAGGACCTAAAGTAATAAACTGCACAATAAAATATTTCATAATATTGTAAGATTTTTTGTGATGATCTGTTCCAATGGAATATCCATGGCAATTTATAGATCAACAAGTCCAAGAGCATGGAAGGTCGAAGAAGAGCGCTAGTAATCTAACACAATGACATATGAGAAAGAGAGATTAGAGACACTTAACAATGAGGAAAATAATAACATTAATAGCTTTGGGAATGCTCAAGGGGTGTGGCCAATCATTGCAATGGCAACTGAATGGGTGGTCTTTCCAAAAAGTCAAACCATAACCTTTGACTTAGTGTATAGCAATCATTTGAGGCAAACTATAGGTAATTTATGGAAAAATCACCCTCCATACTACACAAAAGTATGAGCCAATAGAAATATTCATGGTAGGGTTAAAACATGTTGTTGTTTGCAATACACACCAAAACCACTAATGGTAGGGAACATTTTGACCAAGTAGGTGTGTCAAAGAGTGTGCCCCAATGGATGAGGGACACGTGGGGACCCATAGGAGGCTCCTCTACTAATCAAGACCCCAACTAATCCAAATGGGTTGGCTAAAGCATTTTCCATAGACAAACATGTGACTGGGGATTGCCAAAGGTGAAAGGGGCCCCTACAATTGATGTGACATTAGATGAGAAACCGCAATGACACATCTAGACCATAGTAAGAGACTCAAAAAAATGGATAGCGAAACCTTGATGTAATCATGAGACGAGTCATGTTGGCTAATACACCATGAATACCCTAGAGATTAACACCCGACGGGATATGTGTATGGTCAATACAAAATGTAGAAACCATACACTACATTCCTAGAAAATTAAATTGAAAGTCGAAAACCATGTATTCTTGAACATGACCTTGTCAACATATAACATAACAAGAGCCCAATATAAAGAGTGTTCAATCAAAGAAAACCCAACTTGAAAGGCCATTTTCCAACCAAGGAAAAAGGCTTCATGGCTTCTTAAGCCTTCCATATACTTCATGCCACAAAGGGGCCTTTGATCTTTACCTAAACTAGAGTAAGTATAAGTGTTTGTAGACTGAGGCCTTGCTATGGCTTTTTGCCCAAGGGGTGCCCAAGTATATACAGTCTGAGTGGGCCTAATGGTTAAGAACATGTGTTTCCTCTTAAGAGGTTACAAGTTCAAATCCAGAGGGGGGTAGGATATGTATACCTCCGTAGACTTTACCAATCAAATCACTGAGCAATTTTATGTGGTGACTTGACCATGACCTTAAAAATAGATTATTATTATTATTATATACATTTGATAAAGATCACCTTTTAAGATTCTTTAGCTTTTAAGGCACATGTCGCCACTTAGCATATAATGTATATGGGGATTTAGATTTTGATAATTCCCATAACCTCCATCCTAGGGGTGCAACACATATCCCAATTTACCCAATAAAAACCCTTGTTGGCATAAGATTCTCCTCGAGTCTTTTTTTTATTATTCTTTACCATTTAAGGCATGAATACCGAATTGGCATAGAGTGTATGGGTTGGATGTAGGTTTTGATAATTACCATACCCCAATCCCGAGGTGTATGTCCTCGCCAATGTGGCGATGGGTTCTAAGTTCTAACGGGTGTTTATCCTTTGAGCCTTATCGCAATGAATAAAAAAAAACTCTATATAAAAATGCAATACATATCTTCCCACCGTCTCGTTATACCTTCTCAACCAACTTGCATGTATAAGTTCAGAAATGATTGCATCCCAGTCACTCGAAAGGGTCATAACCAGCTTATAATAATTGTGTCAGTACCCCGAAATATAGATTTCAGCAAAGGACGGACGGACGTAATGCTTCAGAATTGATACAGTTTTTAGCATTTAGATTATGTGCTTGGTTATTAATCATACGTTTTATTGGTTGACTGCACTTGGAAGTTTCCTTCTTGCATCCAGAATTCAAGTTGAACATTAGCGCCATTTACAAGGTAAACTCTAAATTTCTGGTTTGGTTTTCAGATGTAGAATTTTATTTATTTATCCACTTGTCATGTTGGGATGGCATTCTGCTTGAATGCAATTGAAGAACCGCCCTTATTTATGAAATTTTTTCCAGATTAGGGTTTTCTGAAACTTTAATGGTTTAATAGGGTTCCGAATTAGGGTTTCTTGATTCTAGAGTTTTAAACCCAGAGGCCTGTACAAGATTAGGGCGACATATCATGTATAATGTGAGTGTCTACTGTGTTGGTCCTGGCTGAGCGGTAGACGAGTGTGAGTTTATCACAACTAGTGCAGATTCGATTTTCAGCGCATTCTTGTATGCGCTCTGCCCGCTAATCCCCAAAGATACACGTCCCAGGAATTTTGATATTGCTCTGGCAAAAAATTGGGTGGAAATGGGTGCAAAAAATTGGGTGGAAATGGGTGATTTCTGATTTTGTATTGTTGTTACTCTAAAAAAATGTGGGCATTTTGACTGAAATCTGTCATGGGATGCGTTCTGCAGACTTGTGGCAACATAAATTCAACTTGTCAGGTTTAGTAATAAAATTTAGATGAATAGCCTATAATATATTTATTTTCTACCTTTGCATGTACAGAAAATTGGTTTGGTACATTTTTTCCCCAGCAGTGGGCAATGTCAAAAGCCGATATGCACATCGAGGGAAATGAGGAATTGATCTACTTGAAAGAGAAGAGGCAGAAGTTGGTGGAGCGCATTGAGGATAGGTGTATTGTCCAGGATGAGCTCATATACACGCTTGACAAGCTTGTACCTAACCTTGTGAGCTCTCTGGACCTTTCTCAGAGGGTTATTTCTGCATTCAATGGAGGAGATCCGAATAGAAGGGTAAGGCCACATAAGCGCCATCATGGAGGTTCTGATTCACACACAAGAGACGCTTTGAGTGCCAAAGTTTCAGGCAGTGGCGTGGTTGCAACAGGCGGTGTCTTGAATTCCGAAGACAGAAATGGTGTTTCGAGAATGGACTATGTAAATGGTAGCGAAGAAGCAGATATTAGGTCTCGTCTGCTCCGATTGGATGACAAACACGAGTATGACAATGGGGGTGATTCATTGAGAGAAGGAAACAATGATGCCAGTGGATCTCATCCTAAGGCTCTTAGTACTGTCAAAGTTATGGTTGCTGCTGTTTTGCTTGATCGCACACCTTTTTTGTCCATTGATTCTGCTGCAATTCTTAGGAAATTGGAAAATGGTTACTGCACACCTGCAGATAAGAATACACTCGTTGAACTTGGGGGAGAAGTTGGGGCTATTGCAGCTGTAGAAATGGCACTGAAAGCATTTGCAGATGAAAATGCAGGTGTAGAGTTGGAAGAATTTGCGGTGAGTGGTAAAACTAGGATAATGGTACTTGGAATTGACCGAACCCGATTGGCAAAGGTGCTTCCTGAAACGGCACAGCAACTAAATACTAAAAATACAGATAATTCAAATGGGATGGGTGCTGTTCCAGTATTGGGAACTTCTGGAGGAATGGATTTAAGTAGAGCCCCAGCTGGTATGAATTCTGGCATGCCGAGGCCAGATATGTGGGCTGTATCTGGAGAGCCTCATCCCCAAGGTGTTCATGGCATGCCAGTGGCAGGACCTCCAATGTTTCCAGGAAGCAACCCTCCACAAATGATGGGCCCGAGAGGTGTCCATAGGCCCATGGCTCTTATGGGAATGCCTGGACCTGGTGGTGTTCCTGGACAAGGAATGGGATTTAATGGTCATCCTGCTATGCAAAGGCCACCAATAGGACCATCTCCTGGTCTAGTTCCACCTCCTCTATCTTCCAAACCAAGGACAGAGGAAGATGACATCAAAGATATTGAAGCATTGCTTAAGAAAAAATCATTTAGGGAGTTGCAGAAGTCCAAGACAGGTGAAGAACTTTATGATCTAATTCATCGTCCTACTGCAAGAGAAACTGCTCTTGCTGCAAAGGTGAGCATTTCTTTTTCCGTTTATCTTTTCAAGATCGGTAGGACTGAAGCCTCAGCTTTGTGTTTGCATCTACTAGTGATTGTTTGGTTCCATGTGCTTGCATGTTGCTATGCTGCGATGTTTCACCCTTTCTGGCCTACTTTTTGGGTTGTGGAATTCATTGACATCTCTTTTCAATGTTTTACAGTTTAAAACGAAAGGAGGTACACAGTTGAAAGAGTATTGTAAGGCTTTAACAAAAGAAGATTGCCGACGTCAAAGATGCTCCTATATTGCGTGTGAGAAGGTTTGCACTGATCCATGATTTATCCTTGATTGCTTGTTTACTATTTAATCAAACTTGATACGCTTTGTTATTGTGCGTCAGCTTCTAAGAGCCTGTTTTTTTCCTTCAGGTTCACTTCAGGCGAATAATTGCCACACATACTGATGTTAGCCTGGGCGATTGTTCTTTTCTGGACACTTGCCGACATATGAAGGTAAGAATTTTTTATAAGATCAATACTTATTGCTATAGATGCTTGTTTATTTTCGTTTTTTAATAATAACTTGGTAATCTTCACACATTTCCAGACATGCAAATATGTGCACTATGAGCTGGATTCAAGTCCTGATGTGCATACTCCAGGGATGGTTGGCCTTCCACCTCCAAAACCATTGCGTGCAGAATATTGCTCAGAAGTGGAGCTCGGGGAGCCACAATGGATCAATTGTGATATACGCAATTTCAGAATGGATATTTTGGGTCAGTTTGGAGTTATTATGGCAGACCCACCCTGGGATATTCACATGGAGTTGCCTTATGGAACAATGGCTGACGACGAGATGAGGAATTTGAATGTGCCAACTCTGCAGACTGATGGCCTCATTTTCCTTTGGGTTACTGGACGTGCAATGGAACTTGGACGAGAATGGTATGTCCTTTTGACATGTTAGCTGATTTTGTTGCATACTAACTGATTTATGTGAATTAGTTGTACTTGTCTTTGAGTTCTTGCAATTTTGACTACAAAGGAGATCAATCAGGAGTATTTTTGCTAACCAACATAACCAAAGTTTTCTATAGCTAATTGTAGTGATGCTTACTGTTTTTGTGACTAGTGTCCTTAGTTCTTTTATTTCATCGGTGAAGTCAATTTGAGCTCACATAGGTTAATATAATGTTTCAGTCTGGAACTATGGGGTTATCGTCGCATTGAAGAGCTTATATGGGTGAAGACTAATCAGCTTCAGCGAATTATTAGAACAGGGAGAACGGGCCACTGGTTGAATCACAGTAAAGAACATTGCCTCGTTGGTATCAAGGGTGATCCAGAAGTGAACCGTAACATTGACACAGATGTCCTTGTTTCTGAAGTTCGAGAGACAAGCCGAAAACCAGATGAAGTAAGTTTTAATATTTATTTTTAATGTAGGTTCTTGTTAATATTGCCAAATTAACTTTTTACTTCAGGATTTGATCGATAATTATTGATCATATATTTCATGGGCCTTGAAATGTGCCTTTTGTTGAGTCTTAGTGAAACCTACTTCATTAATGTGTGTCTCAAACATAGCAATATTAGTGCTTTACAGTGGGTTTGGTCAATAGAAAACACTTCATCTATGATATACTCAAGTATTTGAGGAGAATCATTCCTACTTGTTATTATCATTTGTTACATTCCTGCTCCTTATGCATCCAATATTACATATTTCTAACTTGAACACTTATAAGTAATTGCTGACAACTATGAGTAGGATGCCTTACTATGATACTGTCATGCTCATGAGATGACTCATCTTCTAATGCCAGAATCGTTATCTTTCACGATGTTAATGCTATTTATCTTTTGTTATATGGATCACTGAAATTTCAAGGCATTTTTGTTAATGTTGTTAGCTATGTCCGCTGGGTTGTGGTCTTGTGGTTGATGCAGTGTGTCGCTATGTTAATGACCCAGGTTCAAATTCTGGTGGGCATAGAGCCCTGGATTATAAGTTAGCTGAATTTGACAGGATTTATATGCAGCATTAGTTCAATTAACAAATTGCTGTTATTATGGTCTAGCTTCCTAATAATTCAAAATAACACTGGAATTCGTTGTTGATCATAAATGTATTTTTTATGGGCAGATGTATCCTATGCTAGAAAGGATAAGTCCTCGTACCCGGAAACTTGAACTGTTTGCACGTATGCATAACACTCATGCAGGGTATGTAACTATGCCTGTCTTTCATGCTGCTATATATTAGAGGGAGGATGCTATCATGTGATAGATGGTAATGAGGCATTGTATTTATTGTGTAGAAGCTTCAAATCACTTCGGATTTCATCCAGATTCCATTTGTTTTCTAAACAACGTTATTATGTTTCTAATAGTATATTGATGGGGATATTAGGTGGATGTCACTCGGCAATCAATTAAATGGGGTGAGATTAGTCGATGAAGGATTGAGAGCAAGGTTCAAAGCCGCCTATTCAGATGTGGAGGTGCAGCCTGCTTCTCCTCCAAGGGCTGCCCCTGTCTCCGACGGAGAGGCAACTGCACAAGCAAAGAACCGTTTTAGTGGAATGGAAGCCAAGGTTACACCTGAACACATGCCTATGACAGGATCAGAAAATTATGCGTCGGAGGAGAAGTTTGTAGCTAAAGATTCTGAAATGATAACTTGAAAACTCTACTTTTGGTGTTGAAGCGACCAACAACTTTTCCAAAGGTCTCTTGGCTGAAGGGGAAAGCAACTATATAACATTGGTGACCTTTCAGTGATTGAGAATCTAATTCTACAGTTAAAAATGTGTAATTGATGGATATGATGAGGTATGTAGCAAAGAAGAATTCCACACAGAAGATTTGTAATTTGTGACACTGGAAAAGTGTTTTCACATATATGTCCAACCCCCATCCTTTCAAAAGGCATTTCTCACAAATGTAACTGTCTGAAAAGGAGGCCTTTATATGAATAGAATCTACAGTAGCGGCTGAACAGGGTCAGAAATGTTCTACCTGTCATCAGTGAAATCTGTAGGTGCAAATTGTAAAAGGTGACGATAAAATGTATTTTGGGAATTATTTGTAGGAATCACTTCCTGGAGTTTTGATTGAAAAATAGTTAATGTTGTCTACCGAAAAATTTGTCAGATATTTTTAATTGTGTATGTACTATAGGTTTTACTTTAGGCTTATCTTTAACAAAAAACACTAGTTTTCTTCATTCTCTCCTTATATTTGTAAAGTTGAGCTTTTTCTCTCTTCAGTTGACGTTTTTGTAATTTGAAGTGTGAACGAAATTCCAGTTTTATCTGTTTACTTGATGTTTTCTCATTTTAAGCTCTAGTTTCATGAGTAACTAACGAAGCTTAGTAAGATATTTTGCTTTTTAATGGCAATAGTTTTTGTAAGGCTACTTGAGTTCACAGAAGGCTGCTGTTGCAGAGGGTTAAATTTCCAGCTTATTCCTGACATTTTATTAGAGATAGATCTTAAGCTTTTATTGACTCCATTGAAATTCTGTTAATAGTTACTTTCCTTTAAATGACTCATTATTTAGTCTCAGGATTATATGTGTCATGCTCTAATTGCTGCTTATGTATTGTTGCCTCAAATTGAAAGCTTCCAATTTCCAATGGCATATCATAGACAAATCAATGCCTACAGGCCTTTTTGGTTTTCCTTTTTTGGAGGACTGAAGTAGAGATATTGACTCTAGACAGCTGTGTAGGAACAATATATAAATCCTTGTAGAGGTTAGGATGGTTTGCTTTTGCAATGAATATGGGGTTCATACTCTGTACCGAATGAACCTATAGGCACATAGTGGCACCCAAGCAATCGAATTTTGCTCTTCACATTCTAGATTGTGCAACATTGCCACTGTTTTTTGTAATTTGTTTCACCATTTTATTTATTAAACAATAAAGGCAACAAAAAGGCAGAACGTGGAGGAATTATAGAATATATAGGAAATAAATACCTACTCATTTCGGAGGTCTACAAAATTAAGATTTCAACGAAAACAAAAATGGACGAGAGCCATAAATAAAAAATAACATAAAGTTCCCATAAAAGGGTACGCAATGAAGTAAACGAGGGACGAGCCTATAGTGTTCCTTTGCACAATTGTGCTGTGGAATCTAATCCACAATTTATTGCTATTGATAGGGTGGTATTTAGTGTTGATGTTGTTATTGGAATAAGATAATATGCTTATTTTGTGATGAGGTTGTTTAGTCATCAGAGTTATTTTTGTTAAAAGAACAGAAAAATGGTTTTTTAGTGTTTGCTAGTTTTCTGACAGAGCAACATGGAAGTATGCGGTGATTCTCCTGGTAGTCCCATGTTGGGGTGGGGTGTGTAATAACTGAGATTTGTGGTTGCAAATCTCATTGACTATAACGGATCCCCATTACAAAATGAATGTATGCATCATGATAAAAACACAAAGGCATCTAACAAAGTTTTAAAAATTCATGAATATAGTCTATTTAACATACACAACAGCATTTAACACTCAAAACACAGAGTATATACAACATTAAAATCTATAAATAAAAGTATTGAGCATAACACTATCTTTATAAGCAAATACACGTAGGACATTCCACCCGACCATAGACATTCAAATAGAGGGAGTCTATGATGAGACGTTCACATCAGTTGTGAAATACACTTCCATTCGTAGCATTATTCTCATAGTGACATAGATGGGTTGGAGGATACATCAAATGAATGTAAAGACAACATTTCTAAATGGCTTTATTGAGGAGGAGATGTACATAGAGCAGCTATAGGGGTTTGAGGTGTTGGAGAGAGATTCTCATGTGTGTCTTCTGAGAAAGGCACAATATGGTCTGAAGCAAGCTCCCAAAGTTTGGTATTCACGGATATATGCTTATTTGCTTCATAAGAGATTTGAGAAGAGCGAGATAGATCTTAACCTCTACTATATCATTCGAGGTGAGGATATGCTTATTCTCATACTATATGTGGATGGCTTGTTCATCACGGGAGGGGAGCATCTCATAGCTAAGTGCAAGATGAGTCTTGCATCAGAGTTTGGGATGATAGACATCGGATTGATGCACTATTTCTTGGGCATGGAGGTTTGGTAGGAGGGTCATATCTTTCTGGGATAGGGGAAGTATGCAACAAACATATTGAGTAGATTTCATATGGAGGACTGCAAGACCGTGTCTACACCTATGATTCCCAACTGGAAGAAGCTTAATGCTTTAGATTCCGGGTTGGTGGATGATACATGATACAGACAGTTGATCGGCTTGTTGATGTCCAAGGTCATGTTGACCAAAAATTACACTTGTTCATTTTTCATGTATGTTTAGTTGTATATCAACATTAGGAGCTTGTAAAGATCCTAGAGGAGTGTTGTTTGTTTTAAGGTATTTGAATGTGCTAACATTAGTTACTAAAACACTTGCAAGGGCACCTTAAAAGAGCACTTAACCTTCAATTTGAAGGCAAAATTCTTGGCAGAAATTCTAGACTTGTTTGTTGTCCTAAAACAACAGCAAGGACAACTTTGATAAACTAAACTTAGAGTCCAACAAGAGGTCAAAAGATAGCCCTGTTGGGCAGCCTTATTGTTCCTCAAAAAAATCTACATGGTATCAGAGCCTAGGTGGCTAAGAGTTTGATGATTTGTGAGGCATACCATGAGCAATTTTTGAACTGTTTTGGACAGTTTTGGACAACTTCTTTTCACACCTATGTGTACAAGAGTGAGGCTATTTTCTTTTGCAATGTTTAGCATCAGTTTGAGTTCCAATGCGAAGTCATGTCGGTGACACAGATGAGGGTAGAGGATAGGCTAACATGAGCTAGCAACTGGTCCCCATGGAAGACTAGAATATTATTTGTCTTGGAGGATCTTGAACTATGGAATATAGTTTAGGCTCCAGTGGTTCTTCCTCTTGTCACTGCTCCTTTGTTGGTAGCAGAGTTCTAGAAGAGGAACACCAAGGCAAAGAGGACTATCTGTGATGCAGTGACAGACCATGTAATACCCCATTTGAATGGGAAGGAGTTTGCCTTTGCGATGTGGGATTCATTGTGCAAACTCTACCAAAGTCCTAATTAGAACTGGAAGATTGTTCTGCAGGGGAAGCTCAGGAGCATTCAAATGCTCAAGTCAGAGTCAGTGACCTCATACCTCGAGAGATTTACTCAGACTTGAGATGAGTTGGCAATAGTTGGTGAGATTGTGGACCCCAATGTTTTGGTGAGGACAACCTTAAACGACTTCTCCAAACCTTGGGCGTCTTTTGTGTGAGGCATTGTGGCCAGGGAGGCCATGCCCAATTGGGAGAGACTCTGGGATGACTTTGTACAGGGGGAGCTAAGATGCAACTCTGGATCTTCAGGCCAACAACATATTGCAAAGCGTGAGAATGATCTTGCTCTTTGGACAAAAGGCAAGAAGAAGACCGGTCAGGGTGCTAGGTCCCAAGAGAGGGGTCAAGCCACAGGAGAGTGGTAGTGGGTAGAAGAGAGATATGAACAAAGTGAAGTGCTTTGCTTGTAAGATGGAGCACTATGCTAGACAATGTCCTAACAGACAAAAGAAGAGGTCGGGTGGTACAACAACTACAATGGATGAGGAGATTACGACACAGTTTGAGAGGGAGTGTGCCTTCCTTATTTGTTGTACGACAACTGAGACGACACCCAACATCTGGTATATAGACAGTGGAGCTTTGAGCCATATGACGGGTGTGAGAGAGCACTTCACTGATCTCAGAGATCCTGAGGTCAAGATGGAGATTGCACTTGGAGATGACACCATTGTCAGGGTTGTTGGGCGTGGCACAATGACATTTCAGAGGGATACTATGCCACCCATATCGTTCAGGGTGTGTTGTACGTCCTTGGGCTAAAGAAGAATCTCATCTCAGTTTCCACTATCCAGGACAAGGGTCTTGAGGTGTCCTTCAGAGGGACATAGGTCCTCATACACCCTATGGGGTCCAGACTCACCATTGGGAAGGTGATTGGAGTGAGGGATGGAAATATGTATAGATTGTTTTTTCAGCGACTGCATGCCTTAGTAGCGAGTAGCAACAACAGTTAGTTATGTGAGTTATGGCATCGAAGGATGGCTCACCTACATCATGGGGATCTTGGAGGGCTGAGAGAGGTTGTGACAGGAGTGCCACAGTTCAACATAGAGCATTGGGATGTGTGTAGAGGGTGTGCACTTGGTAAGTTTACCAAGGTTGTTTTTCTCAGCAGTGACAACAGGTTAGCTGGGATACTGGATTTAGTACACAGAGATGTGTGTGGGCCTATGTCTCGAGTATCCTTGAGTGGTTGTGAGGATTATCTCACTTTCATAGATGACCACTCTAGGAAGACATGGATCTATTTCATGACGGCCAAGAGTGGGGTTTTCACGAGGTTCCTAGAGTTCAAAGCTCTTGTGGAGAACAAGACATGAAAGAGGATCAATGTCTTATTGTCAGAAAATGGAGGCGAGTATGCCTCCACAAAGTTTGTGGACTTCTGTACCCAGGTAGGGATCAAAAGGTAGATGATCGTACCTTACAACACACAAGTGGAATGGGGTTGCAGAGAGGAAGAACAAGGCTATTACAGGTGCAACGAGATAAATGTTGCATGATCATGCATTGCCTTTATACTTATGGGATGAGGTTAGTGATGCTACAGTTTATTTGTTGAACAAGAGTCCCCACAAAGTTTTGGGGAGAAGACTCCTAAGGAGGCCTTCATTGGGAGGAGGTCTGATATTGAGCACGTTCTCATTTTTGGATGCTTGACATACTCTCATGTCCCTTCAGAGAAGAGGACAAAGCTAGATCCCACAACCAAGTAGGGGATCTTAGTTGGATACTTAGAGGTCTCAAAGGCCTACCGGATCTACATTCCATCACAATGAAAAGTGGTGGTGAGTAGAGATGTCAGATTTCAGGAGGGTAGAACTTTCAGGAGGTCTCTCGAGTTGAGAGATGGAGTTGAGGAAGTCCCAGGAACTCATATTGATGTATCAGAGGGGACACAACCTCAGGTGTCGAGTGCACTAGTTTTAGGGGTGACAAGGTCACCTTGTACGACTTCATGATAATAGTTTCAGAGTATTCAGGTAGAGGGTGCAAAGACTTCAGGATTTTAGAGTGTTGGGATTAGATCTGAGGTTGAGACTCTTGGGCGCGAAGATATCACTTCTACTTTGGTTACTTCAGGGAAGAGGAAATCAAGATGGTTTCGAGAGACCCTAAAGGAAGCCAAGGATAATCTTGGAGAGCCCAAGAGATTGTTCAGAGAGAGTAGAGCACTAGACATGCTTGGGTCCTACTTGGCGATGGTGACGAGCATCACAGATTCAAAGTCCACGAAATTTGCGCATGAAGTTGACCAACAACTTTGGTGAGAGGCCATGCTGGAGGAGTATGACTTCATTATGCACAATGATGTATGGGAGGTGGTGTCGAGGCCAGTGGGGAAGTTAGTTGTGACTTCCATATGGTTGTACAATACAAAGTATGCTGCAAATGGCAGGATAGAGAAACACAAGGCCTAGTTTGTGGCGAGAGGATTCTCTCAGATAGGGGGGGTTGACTATGATGTGATGTTCACACCAGTTGCGAGATACACTTCCATTCGTAGCATTATTGTCATAGCGACAAAGATGGGTTGGAGGATACATCAGATGGATGTAAAGACCACATTTATGAATGGATTTATTGAGGATGAGGTGTACATAGAGCAACAACAGGGGTTTGAGGTGTTGGAGAGAGATTCTCATGTGTCTTCTGAGAAAGGGACAATATGGTTTGAAGAAAGCTCCCAGAGCTTGGTATTCACATATATATGCTTATTTTCTTCAGATGTGATTTGAGAAGAGTGAGGCAGATCCTAACCTCTACTATATCATTCAAGGCGAGGATATGCTTATTCTCAAACTGTATGTGGATGGCTTGTTCATCACGGGAGCGAAGCATCTCATAGCTAAGTGCAATCTGTGTCTTGCATCCGAGTTTAAGATGACATACATCGGATTGATGCACTATTTCTTGGGCATGGAGGTTTGATAGGAGGAGGGGCATATCTTTCTCGGATAGGGGAAGTATGCAACAAACATATTGAGTCGATTTCATATGGAGAACTGTAGGACCATGTCTACACCTATGGTCACCAACTAGAAGAAGCTTAGTGCTTCAAATTTCGGGTTGGTGGATGACACATGATACACGCAGTTGGTCGAGTTGTTGATCTATATGGTCAACACTAGACCAAATATTTGTTTTGTCGTGAACACTCTCAACGAGTACATGGTGGAGCCTAGGAGTGTTCACTGGATTTTTCATGTATGCTTAGTTGTATATCAACATTAGGAGCTTGTAAAGTTCCTAGAGGAGTGTTATTTGTTTTAAGGTATTTGCATGTGCTAAAATAAGTTACTAAAAAACTTACAAGGGCACCTTAAAAGTACACTTAACCATCAGTTTGAAGGCAAAATTATTGGCAAAAATTTCAGACTTATTTGTTGTCCTAAAACAACAAGGAGGAAAACTTTGATAAACCAAACTTAGAGCCCAACAAGAGATAAAAAGACAGACCCGTTGGGCAGCCATCTAGTTCCTAAAAAAATCTGCATTGCTCACTTAGGTAAATTCTCTTCCATAGAAATCTCACTTACATGCCTAACAACCTGATTCTTCATATATGTACCAACTCCAAGAGTTTTTCTCACTACCCACTATTGTTTCCTACTATCTCTTAGCACTCCTCACACATTTTCTCTCTTTTACCCAACTTGCACTCTCCCAATTTGAATTTATTTTCTCCCATTCATGTTGACTCTCACATTTCACAAAGTTCTACCCATTATTGTTTCCTACCAGGGTTGGAATTTCGAAATGGAAAAGCCCGTCAAATTTGACAGTTTCCACAACTCTAATGCTTGTGATTCATGTTTTAACGAAAAAGGTCGACGGTTATACAAAAATTTTAACTGTATTTGACAAGAAAATTGCTTATCAAATTCCATCCCTGATGCCTACAATCTCTTAGCACTCTCCACACATTTTCTCTCTTTTACCCAACTGTAAAAATTGCATCCTCTCTCAATTTGAATTTCTTTTCTCCCATTCATGTTGGCTCTCACATTTCCCAAAGTTGATTGTACTCAACTATGTGAGGTGACTTTTACCACCAATCCTTCATATGCACTCAATGCTTGGGCTTTTGGGATATTCAAAAAGGAAATAGAAGTTTCTTACCAAAAATAATTTAGAAAGGTGGCTTGGGTTTAATAGACATATATAATTTCCCCTTGGACCCCCTTTTTTGTGGAAACTTAGCTTTCATGACTCCGTCTTTAGTCGGTGATGCATTTTATTTTATTACTATTTTTAATATACAATGTTAACATATTACATTGCTTGGCCCGTGACCATACATTGAATTTACAAATACACTAATCTAGGGATTAAAAATTCGGGTGTTACATTCTCCTCCTTACATACAAAAATTTCACATTACAATACTCAATATTTTCACAATTTAACAATTGTTGCAACAATTCCAACCAACGATCTCTCGATCTCTTCAACCTACATTGTTATCACCAAGTTGCTAAGCTCACCAAAATACACCATTTATAGTATGGTAATCTTATGTTTACACCCATTTTTCCATCATTTCCACAAATAATTTAAAGAACCATTTTTTCTAAAATTATTTTCATTTAATAAAAGTGAGAAAAACAATTTTATGACTTTTTCCTCTTGAAAGTATAAATAATAATAATAAAGTAATGGTTAAAATTGATTTGATCAAATAAAAATGTTTTATTATTTTGACCCTACAAAAATAACCACTATTTTGCTTATAAATTCAAGAGGTTTTCTCCATTTTCAGGTTACACTTACATTGAGAGTACACATTACACATAGGTTATCATCCATCTATTTTTTACCCTCCCACTCTCATTTTTCTCTCATCTCTCTCATTGTAGCATTTTTCCTTAGTGCTATCACTACAACAACCATCTATAGCCAGAGAATGAAAAGAGAAACAACCACTACCACACACTTTGGGAAGAAAAGAACTCTCCCAAGGGGAGATTACCAGAGGATCCCGGTCTTCAAGAGCCATTTCCATATATGTACACATATATCTTATTCATTGGGTAATGAGATTTAATTTATACTTTGAATCTATTGTTATTTATGCCTATTTTCTCTTGCATGTCTTTTGTTCTTATTGAATAATAGATCTTAGGATAGATTTATTTCATAGAAAATTAGGGTTCTTAGTTTTCTAATCCCATTTGTTTGTAGCTTTGTTACAACTACAAAGTTCACAGATTTTCTCACCCTTCCCGTAAATTTGCACCAACATGCACAATCCAAGTGTACCCATTTTTTTTCACCGTGGTCCCTCATGTTGTCCCACTTACCTCTAGGGTTCCAACACAGGTAGGATGGGAAGTCTCAGAGTTATGGCTCTAAGTACTCCCACTGTCAAAATGGAGTCTTTGTACACTTATACACAAATGTATATTCAATGTTCTTCAAAATTTGTAAAAATTTGCGAGTACCCCTTCCACATGGTGTCTTCAGGATCGTAGCAGGTCCATTGTACATTTACTAGGCTAATGGCTTTGTTCCTAAGCACCTTGACTTTTCGGTCCAGGATGTGCACTAGCTCCACCTGAAAGTCCCCTTCGTGCTCCACTTGGATCACAGTGCAATCAATCACGTGGTTAGGATCATGTACATAATTATTTAATAAGGACATTGATGAAACAAATTACGATTTCTCATAGATGTATGCAATGTAAGCATGTATGAAACTGGGTCTATCCTCTCTAGAAATTCAAATGGCCCACAATATCTTGCTTCCATATTTGACTAACTTCTCAATCTCGTTAAGCTCATTTTAACCTTTACTTTTAAAAATGTATATTCATCCACTTTGAATTCTCTGTGTTTTTCCTTTGTCAACATATCTTTTTTGCCTATCCTGTGTGACCTTTAAATTATTCCTAATATTAATCATCTACTCTTCTATTTCCCTTAGCAATTCTGGCCCAATAATGACTTTGTCTACTGGGTTATCCCAGTTCACTAGCATGTTACATTTCCCACCATACAACGCTTCCAACAGATTCATTCTCAACGATGCCTAATACCCATTGTTACAAGCGAATTCAACAAAATGAAGATAGTCTTCCCACTTGGAAGGCTTGTCCATTACATGCATTCTCAACATATCTTCAATTATTTGGTTGATCTTCTCTATCTTCCCATCTGACTCTGGATGATATGTTGTGATAAAATTCATATTTCTCCCAAATCCTTTAAACAATCATTTCCAAAAATTATAAGTGAACTTGAGATCTCTATTAGACATGATTTCCTTAAGCACTCCATGTAGCATGGAAACTTTCCTTCATATAAATCTCTTCAATATTGGTTGCCTTGTGAGTCATTTTGACTAGAATAAAATGTGTAGTGTTTGTAAAATTTTCCACCACTACCATGATGGAATCATGATGCCTTGTTGTTTTGGGAAGCTTGGTGATGAAATATATCCTAAATACCTCCCATTTCCATTTAAGAATGGGCAATGGTTGTAACAATCCTATTGGATGTATGTGCTCAACCTTTACCTTTTGACATTTCATGCATATGACTATGTAATCAACGACATCTTTCTTCATTTTAGGCTAGAAATACTGGTCTCTTACAATTGCAATTGTCTTCTGGTACCTTGGATTTCCAACGTATGACACAATGTGCATCTCTTTAAGCACTAGATTTTTCAACTCTAGAGTGTTAGGAACATAAAATTTGTTCTCGAACAAGAGGATTCCATCCTCTTCTAGCCTATAGTCTATAAATTTCATTTGTATATTTGTTAGGGTCCTAACCTGCACATAGGTAGAACAATATATTTGGATGTAATACAGGTCAATATTAATAAGG
>WSFP011424901.1:0-22436 GCA_009831015.1 Picea engelmannii | reverse complement strand
GAGGCCAAGGCCCTACGATCGTGGTGAGCTATGATGGATAATACAGCTTATATTTTGGTTATAAAAATATACAAAGTACTCACCATTGGTATGGTGGATAATATTTGCCTTAAAGAATATGGTTGACTTATGATATAGTTCAAAAAATATCTAAATACTCATTACCGATGTGCGTCTTTTTCGCAAAAGGTTATGTTTTTTTTAATTAAAAATTAAAAACTATTAAATAATAATATAAATACACACAAATCTAAGCATTATATTTTTTTTATATAGAGGGTCAAAATATATATAAATACTTATTACCGATGTGCGTCTTTTTCGCATAAGGGTTTTTTTTAATTTGAAATCTATAAGAATGACATAAATACACAAAACCAACCAATAGAGGTGCATTGTAAAAATATTTTTATATAGTATAATAAATAAATGTTATAATATATATAAATTTATATAAAAATATTTTTAAAAAATTATGCTTTGGAGAAAAAAATTTGGGCACTTCTCCTTATTTGGAGGATGGTACTTAAGGTAAATCTTAAACTCTCTATTTAGAGATTTGATTTTCCAAAGTTGGTTTTCCTTTGTCATAAAAAGACCTTAACATATATCCGACAAGCCAAATTAATTTCAGTGGACCTTAATAATATATATATATATATATATATATATATATATATATATATATATATATATATATATATATATATATATATATATATATATCATCTTGTCAATTAGGTATAGCTTAGATGGTTGAAAGGATAAATTGGTATCCTCTCCAATCGAGTTCAAATCTCACTTTGTGACATGTTTTCCCTCTAAGGGTTGATTAGGACTTGCAAGGTACTAGCAATCTCATTTTCATTTTTTGGCGTATATATATTACCTCCAAGGGATAGTTCAATTAGTTTGACTTAGTCTTATGGGATTACCATTCATTATTGCAACTAGCAATTACTAGTCCCTACATCCAAAAAATCAAGAAGAAAGTGGAGGGTTGGGGGGATTCCCCCTCGCCCTCTATTAAGTGTTAGGTGTGAAGAAGTTGGTATCTTACCAGTGCCCCATGGATTCCCCACACCTAACACTTAATACAGGGTGAGGGGAATTAATTATATGTGTGTGTGTGTACACACACTTAATAGAGGGTGAGGGGAATTAATTATGTGTGTGTGTGTGTGTGTGTGTGTACACACACTTAATATAGGGCGAGGGGAATTAATTTCTCTGACTATATGTGTGTGTGTGTGTGTGTGTGTGTGTGTGTACACACTTAATAGAGGGCGAAGGGAATTAATTTCTCTGACTAATTATATAATAGATGGCGAGGGGAATTAATTTCTCTGACTAATTATATATGTGTGTGTGTGTGTGTGTGTTTTCCAAGAAAAAAAAGCGTAATTTTATTACATCATGGTGTACAAAATTACATTATGTATATACACCTCTTGGTGTATTCTGTTACATTGGAGTCTGTAGCTGAATACTATCTTTTGCATTTCAAGAATGCTTCTGCAGTTTGTTACTTCCACAAAAAATATGTTTCTTTGGACTTTCTGGAACGGGTATTGTTGTATGTGCTTCGGTCGATCCTCATTTATGACGATTAAAGAGTCCCCATGCACTTTTAAAGAGAGACGACCCTTTTCAATGGCGAAGGCAATGAGTAGTCTAAGGCTCAAAAGTTCTGCAAAGTTATTTGTTCCTGGCCCAATACCAAAAGTCATAATAAAGTAGTGTGAAGTTGAAAGAAAGAGGAGTCCACCTCCTCCACAAATGTTTTGTTGAGAAGCTCCATCGAAATATATATATAATTAGTCAGATAAATTAATTCCCCTCGCCCTCTATTAAGTGTTAGGTGTGGGGAATCCATGGGGCACTGGTAAGATACCAACTTCCTCACACCTAACACTTAATAGAGGGCGAGGGGGATTAATTTATCCGACAATGTGTGTGTGTGTGTGTAGAGAGAGAGAGAGAGAGTAAATCAATCAATCTCTATTGAGCACTTGCTAGTGGGCAATCGATGGTTTGATTTCAATAGGGATCCTGTGTTGCAAATTGTCCACCTCCAACTCATAGTTCCTTGTACCCTTTCCATGAGGTTGGGGTAGTTTATATTAATAGTTGGTTCATATGCTAGGAAGATATAGCCTAGGGTGGTGAGGCACACAATGGCTAGTTCATAGTTTCTCATAATATGTGTGTGTGTATTTTGATTTCATCTATTTCAAATATCTATCTATCTTGTGTAGAGAGACCTAGTCCTTTGGAGTGTCGCATCGACACGATGTCATGTATATTTTGATTTCATTTATAAATATCAAATATATTGACACAATGTCATGTATATTTTGATTTCATCTTTAAATGTCAATTTTTTTTTTTTTTCTTGCAATAAGTGAGTGTGTGTGTGTGAAGAAAACTTTATATTCAATATTTCGGAGCTGAAATTAGAATCGGTTTGTTGTTATGGCAATTTCTAAGCCTTTAAAGGCTCTGTGCTCTACATCTAAAAAGACCCTTCAAGACAGTTTGTCAATTAATTCTACATCTACTTATGATAGTCTTCTTGAGCCATTTAAGACCTCTTTTTGTGCTTCAAAGCATGAAAATATATAAACAAAAATACATTTTTAGGCCTTAACAACAACAGGAAAATATTTTATTCAAATATCATAGAGCAAATCAACAACATGACCATTAGTATAATGAAAGAACAATTTCCAAACAGAGATCCCCATTCTTGAATTCCTACTCATAAAAATGCATTCCTTCAAAGATATCGCTTCTTTAGATAACCTATCAACTTTATAATTGAATTCTCTGAAATGTGTGTAAATGAGATATCAAAAAATTTGTTCTTTACCTCAAGAACTCTATTCAAAATTGGAATTAGAACCAAATTATTAATTTGATAGTTGTCATTTGCCCAATCCTTACGGAGCTTTAAATCACCCAAAACCTATAGCTTGTTAGTGCCTCTATTTGCAACACATTTCATAATTAACCATAAAGCATAGAATTCAACCCTATTGTTTGTTCCCTGACCTATTACATACTTCAAAATAATATAATTATTTTCTAATAAAAATAAAATACCCCCCACACCACACAGACCTAGGATTCCTTGACAAGTCCCATCAAAGAACCCTCGTGCTTTTGACTAAATTTCAATGTCAATCCTTTTGGGGATTTTATGTGGTTTAATATTTTCAAGCTGCCAAGATCCACCATAGGAGAATCTAATATCGTGAGCAACCTGCATAGGATTTCTTTATTTTCATTGAAATACCAAGAGATGTGAATGAAGCTTTATAATGAAGAGCTAATATAGTTCATTATGAATCAATCTGATGCTACACAAAATATTTAGGACGCTACACTAAACATTATTGTTTATAGGCTACACTTATTGGATGTATGAGGCTACACTCTATTCCAAGGCTACACAAAGAATAGAGATATGTTTTCCTTAGCCACTAACTGGTATGCTACGAGGAGAGTAGGGTGGGTTTTATCTGTCAATCTACAACAATTAGTCACACGGTTTGAATGGTTTGTTAGTCTATTGTAATCCATAGACCCCAAATAATAAAGCAAGGCAAAGCTTCATGTGCTACTATAACTTTTTCATAAAAGTAATGTTTAAAACACTCTAACAAAGAGTTTTTCTCTTGCCTACTTTTACTACTTGCTAACTTTAAGGCCTCACTCCAAACCTCCTTGGAGAATGGACATTTGACAAAGAGATGATCAACAAATTATTCACTAGCATTACATAGAATGCACCTTCATGGCCCTTTCCATTTTCTTTTTGGTCTATTGTCACGTGTTAAAATTTTGTTTGACAATGCTAACCACATAAAGATTCTTGTTTTTAGGGGATTGTTAAGTTTCCACATTATCTTCCACCACCATTTGAGTTCCTCCACCTCTACTTCTTCCATCCTGACATCATAACCAAATTTAATAATATATCACGTCAACTCTTTTTTTTTACCATTTAATCTCGCATTCCGCCCATTAAGCTTTAATGTAATGTGTTTTAACAATGATATAAAATAGGTCCATTCAACAACAAGTTCATGTTGCGAGTTTAGATCTCTTGTAGATTTCCATACTTGTCTCCAATCCTCTATCTCATAATGAGAGGAAGCATCCTCTAAGCTAAAAATGCATGAATCATGCAAAACTTCTAAAAGAGGACTAGAAAGTCTGAAATTACCTTATCATTATATTTAGGGATATTCTCCCATTCTAGCCTTGTTTCCCCTTCCTCTTTCCAAGCTAACCATTTGTCAATTAGGAGAAAGGATTTGACCAAAGCTTTCCATATGATGGATGTTCCCTTTAAATATTTCCTTTCTTGCTTTATCCATTCCTCCATACTACCTTCTAAAATGTAATTATTTCTAGTCAATTTCCCCTATAAACCTTCATTGTTTTTTTTTTTTTGGACAAAAACGATTAATGGAATTTAATTATGAGAGACAGTGGCAAATCCATTTGTTCTGTTACAACTATGGTGAGCCACGCTCTACTAGTCGAATACAATCCTAGAGGCTATACTAACCTTCCAGGGGTGGGATGTTTAACAAATTTATTTACAGAAGAGGCTTCTATACAAAATGTCATTCTTGCTGAGAAATTGCAGAACTCCCTTTCGTGACTTGAAAACTGATTTACTTCTCTGGATCTCGCTTCCATTCACTGTTTAGCTGAGCCATTTTTTCCTCCAGCTGGGCGATTCTGGCCTCGAATTCTTTCTTGGGGTTCTTGAGTTCTTTATGAAGTTTGTCGAGCTCCTCAGTGATCTCGAATTTTGTGGTGGTAATGTCCCCTTCCAGCGTCTCCAATCTTCTTCCTGCGTCTATGTCCAAATTTTGAAGAAAGTTCAACTGGTAGTTCAGCATTTGCTTTAAATTTTCTAGAGCGACGTCCATTGCGTTCAGCCTTTCTTATGTGCTTGGTTTGCTTCCCGAGCTGGATGCCATCTTTGGTGACTTCTTCTCTTCTCCTTGTGACCTGTTGTTGCGCTCAATCTTCTCGTAGTTGGGCCGAATTCTTTATTGGTTGTCTCTGCGTGAGGTTGGTATGAGGGGTTGAGTTCCTCTCCCCAATTTAAGCACATCCTCCTCCCAAATCGAATCCCCTAAACGATTCGCGTGATCTAAGGGGTATGGGCGACTTGTTTTGTCTCCTCCCCAATGAAAATCAACGACCGAATGATTCTCTGGGTTGTACCTTCTGTCCACTTGCGCTGTCCTGTAGTGCCTTAGTCCTGTCGCGCTTTGGATTTGGCCAAATCCTTCTTCCGTGCTGCCTTTCCCTTTCCAGCTCATGACTTTAATTCTTTTATGGGATTTCTCCCTAGAGTCAGGGCAGATCCACTATGGACGTTGTTCCATTAAGTTGCATAGTTCCAGTAGTCAAGAGGGCACCTTTATTGGCCTCGACATCTGCTTGCTCGTTTAGGTTTCGTAAAACATGGTAAAGCTTATAAGACTAGAAATTCCCAAGGAGGAGTTGGATTTTCTCCAGGAGGTTATTGAGTTTTGCATTTTTGAGTTTGCTTTGGTGGATTAAGGCTTTGATTACTATCCAAGAGTCACCAATTATTACCAGATCTTGAATGCTATGACTGATTGCTTGAATGAGCCCTTGCCAGAGGGCTAGGGCTTATGCTTTGTTGTTAGTTTTAGTTTCGAGTCCCTAGGCGAAGCTTAGTTTTATTGAACCGGTGGGGCTTTCTAGAATCCCTCCTCCACCTGCCAAGCCTGAGTTCCCTTTGGAGGCCCCGTCGAAGAACAAAGTATGTTTCTTTTCCTTTGTCTTCCAGTCTTCAAACTCTTGTTTCTCCTTTCGTATTTCCCAGGCTTCATGGCCAGAGTTGTTGTCCTTTTTTCCCCCCTGGTCTTGAATTTTAAACTGAGCCAGCCATTATTCCTCTTCCAACTCTAGCACTCTAGAATTCTTTGTTTGGCAGAAGTGGGGAGTGCTTTCACCAAAGTAGGCCTGTATCTTGGTTGCAATTTGGGTTGGACTTCTTTTGAGTTCTCTGAAGAGTCTATTGTTTTGCTCCAGCCATATTTTCCAGAGGATGAATTTGGGGAGGACTCTCCACAGAGCGGAGATTTGGCCTTTTTTCTTAGTCTGGACAGGGCAAATGGAATCCCAATTTTGGAGAAGGTTACTCGTATCTTGGGGTATGATTACGGCACTTTGCAGCCCCAGAGCCAATTGCCAGACTTCTTTGGAATAAGCACAGTTGAGTAGAAGATGGTCTGTGGTTTCTTATGCTTGAAGACAGAGCGGGCATCTATTGGGGCCTTCCCACCCCCTTCTTCTAAGGTTTTCTCTTGTTAGAATGCTTTTGTGAGCCAGAGTCCAAATAAACATGTCAATCTTTGGGATGGACTTGGAGGTCCAAATTGTCGGATTTGGAGGGACATTGGGGTAGGCGTTTGTGAGTTGATGCCCTGCTGCAGTGGTGTATGTCCCTAAGCTCGTTCCCCAACCTCGTTTGTCTTTTCCTCTTTTTTTGAGGGGGGATTTCCCTTGGATACAGAGCTTCAGGGCGTTCCATTCCTCTTCTAATTCAGCGGGGTTGTTAGCAATTCCCCACCCTAGCCACATCTTGTGCTTATTGTTCCCCCAAATTGAGATGTCCCAAAGAGTGTTTAAATTTTGAGTGACCATCCACTCTTTGAGTCGATCCAGATCCTGTCTCAACCCAAGGGGAGGATCTCCCATGATTGAGTCCTGCCAAATATTGATTTTTTTCCCATTGCCTGGCACCCAAGTGAGATGAGGTCTGAAATGGGGCATAGTCTTTTGACAGAGAGAAAAGATTGGGGAGCCTCTTTTCTCTAAAAATGGACACTCTATACATATTTCCCTTGGACCCCTAAAGTACTTTTTCCATAGCGCTTTTTTACTCCACGTTGGCTTCCCAGTGGTTAGGTTCCAAAGCATCTTTGCCCCAAGCGCCAGATTTTGAACATGTACATTTTTTAAGTTGAGACCGCCTTCCAGGATAGGTTTAGAGATTTTTTCCCAGCTTATTAGGTGCATCTTTCTCACTGAATGTTTTCCCCCTTCCCAAAGGAACCTTCTGAACATTGCTTCAATTATTTGTATTATGGAGACAGGGGCCAAAAGCAAAGAGCTTTGGTAGATTGGAATGTTGGCCAGGACTGCCTTGATTAGGACCACTTTACCTGCCAGGTTTAACCAGTTCGCTCCCCAGGAAGTTATCTTGTTCTTTATCTTGTCAATCAACAAATTCCAGTGTGAGGATCTTGGGGTGGAGTTGAAGATTGGGACTCCCAGATATTTGAAGGCATCTCATTTGGTACAACCTTCCATTCCCAGTATCCTGACGATCTCCAGCATTTCATTTGGCATTATATTCCAACCATAGATCTTGCTTTTGGCAGGGCTTATGACACTTCCTGAGAATTCTATGTAAGCCGCTAATTCATTCTTGAATTTCCTTGTTGTGTTTAAGCTCGCTCCTCCCATTAGCAGAGTGTCATCCGTGAATTGGGCATGATTTATGTCCTTTACCCTTGGCGCTCTTCTCAACCCATGGAGGTTGTTGTGATTCTGGCAGTGCTCCAATTGGAAGCTCAGAACTGAGGCTTGAATTGCATAGAGGAGGGGAGAGAGGGGGAAACCTTGTCGGAGTCCTCTGGAAGCTTGAAAGAACTTAGTTACCCTTCCATTCACAAGAGGGGCTATCCAAGGTGACCTGATACACGCTTTGATCCAATTTACAAAAATTGGGGCGAACCCAAAATTTTCCATGACTTTAAATAAAAAATTATGTCTTACTCTATCAAAATTATTGGCGAGGTCAAGTTTTATTATCATACCTTTGTCTTTTCTCCGGATGCTTGAGTGCAGGGCCTCTTGCACTAGGATGATGTTATCTACTATGTGTATGCCTTTAATGAATCCTCCTTGGTTTTCAGGGATGATTATAGGGAGAATTGTTTTAATTCTGTTGGCTATTATTTTTGTGAGGATTTTGTAGCTTGTATTGCAGAGGGAGATTGGTCGAAATCTGCCGAGGTTGATTGCTCCTTTTTCTTTTGGAATCAACGCTAGGAAGGCCGAATTCGTTCCACCTCCTAGTTTGCTGCAAGTTTGAGATTTCTGGATCAGCTTTGTTAGATCTGATTTTATTATATCCCAGCTTTGCTGATAGAATCTTGTTGTGAAGCCATCCGGGCCTGGGGCTTTGTCAGGATTCATTTGATCCAGTGCCGCCTTTATTTCTTGTTGAGTAACTTCCTTAGTTAGGTTGTTGTTGATGTCGTCCTTGATGAGTTTTGGGATAAGGGAGAGAGGGTACTCTTTGGGGTCTATATCAGTCCTTTGCGTTTCAGTATAGATTTCTTCGAAGGCTTCATTTGTCGTTGCTTTAATGCCTTCCAGATCAATGATTGTTTGATTTTGAACTTGAATTTCTGTCACTGCTTTAAATTGCTTCCTTGCCTCAGCTTGCTTGTGAAAGTAGCTCGTGTTTCTATCTCCTGCTTCCAGCCAAAGGCTTCTGAATTTCTGTCTCCAATAATTTTCTTCCTCACGGCAAGCCTTGTGCCATTGTCTTTGTAGATGATCTTCTTGTTGCAAGCATTCTTGGGTGATCTCATGATTTTCCATTTCCAGTTGGTGGTTCCCTAGTTTCTTTTGGGCTTCTTGATGGGATTTTATTGGATTTGTCTGAGCTTTTGCCCAAATTTTTAGCGTTGTATTTAATCTCCTTAGTTTTTCTTCCCACACAAAGAAGGTCGAGCCTCTTACTGTGCCATTCTAGACTTTGGACACTAGCTTTAGGAAGTCTTTGTCTTGGGGCCAGGTTGGGCTAAATCTGAAAGGTATGGGCCCCTGGCTTTTGTCACACAATATTTCTAAGAGGATGGGCTTATGATCTGACACACTGTGGGGGAGGATTGAAGAGGTGGGAATGAGTCCCAAAAGCAAGAAGGAGATTTGGACGAGGAATCTATCCAGTCTGGCTGCTATATGCCCTAGTCCTATCCTTTTATTTGTCCACGTGTACTTGCCTTTAGTAGGCTTGATATCTTCTAGGTCCTAGTTTGAAATTAGATCTTCCACCCACTCTCTTGTTGGGTCTCGCACAATGGAGCCACCTTTTTTTTCATCTAAAGCTAGGGTCACATTTAGATCCTCCTCAATAATGATATTGTCTAGATCATTTTGCAATAAATAGTCTTTTAGGGTCTCCCAACACTGTCTTTTTTCCATTAACAGGTGTGGTACATAGATATTGAAGAGACTTACTAGTCGGCTCGTTGCCTTGTGAAGGAGTCTGGTGTGGATCCAGTGCATGCTCGTATTAGAGTTGATTAGATCGAACGTCATAGTATTCCACAGGGTGCCTAACCCGCCTGAGGCACCTCTTGCGCTTTCTGCTATTCCTTGGCTTATTCTCCATATGGTAGTTGTTTCTTTGAGTAAGTATTGATTGTCCATCTTGGTCTCCTGAAGGAGTAGGATATCTGATTTTGAGGCTCTTATGATGTCCTTAAGTGCTTCTTCTTTCCTTTTGCTATCGAATCCCCGACAATTCCAGGAAGTTAGAATGATAAATTACCTTGGGGGGATGAATGGCCTCCTTGGGAGGCCTTGGAGTGCTTCCTTGTCTGTCTGACATTGATCAGTTGTTTGATTGTTGGTTGTGATTCCTTTAGGACGTCTTTGTAGGTTTCTTTGTCTCTTTCTTCTTTCTTAGATTTCCTACCTCTTCCTGTTTTCTTTGGCGTGACCAGGGCATCACTTGCACCTTCGTAATCGCTATCTGACAAGACCTCACCTTCCTCGATGTCTGGTCTTGCGTCCTTTCTTGGGGGGGATTTGCATTGATCTTCTTCTTCTGCCAGCGAGGGGATTTCTCTGACTTTGGGGGTCGTATTTTTACGCGTTTCTTCTGTTGGGGATTCTTCCCATGTGTTTTCTTCTGTTGTTTTCTCTGCAGTTTCCTAAGCCAGAATTCTGAAGGTGTTCTCTTCCCTTTTGTCTGACTTATTTCCTAGGTCCTTGGGTTGTGTGGGGGTTGTCTTTTCGTTCCTTGGGCCTTTAGATTTGGAGTTGGATCTTCCTTTTCTTTGTTGTTGCTAGCTTTCTCCCCCTTCTTTTTCCATGTTTGGATTTTTAGGGCAGTTCCTTTGGAAATGTCTGTATTCATGACATCCCCTGCATTTGAACAGGAGTTGTTCGTAGTCCAACTTCTAGTAATGTTGCCAGTCTCTGACCTTGAGTATGATCGCTTCAGGTAGTCCCTCCTCCAGATCGACTTCCACGCAGATTCTTGCACATGAGTATTGGTCTCTAGAGTTCGCTCGGTCGATGTATTGTCCCAACCCATTCACGATCGCTTGAAGTGAAGAGGGTTTCCAGTAGTGGATTGGCAGATTAGGTACCCTGACCCAGACTAGAACGTCCTTGGGGACTTCTAGAGCTGGATCGAAGCTTGGAGTCCAGCGATTCAGATAAAGCCCTTGAGTGCCCATGAAGTATGGCCCATTCCTGAAGATGAGATCCCTATCTTCCTGAGAAATGAATTCAAAGATAAAGAATCCTCTTCCCACCGCATAGCAGGTTACACTGTTTTTTATCAGCGGCCTCCAATTCCTTTGGATCCAGTTGTCCGTGGTTCGGGTTGATGGCCAGAGCCTCATGAATTATTCTACCAGTTCTCGTTCTGACAGGGAAACTGCAATCCTCGTTGGGTGGTCCGGGGGCAGATCAATCTCAGGTATTGAATCGAGCTTCTTGACAAAGCTAGGGGGTTCCGCAGGGGGGAGATTCTTACCACGGGCGGCTAGAAGCTTGTGAAATGAAGAAGCAGGTGAAGGAGGGGGCAGCGGCTCCCCTCCTCCTGGAGCGACCATGGAAGGCAGCTAAGGTGAACAAAGACGAAACCCTAAATCGTTTCAGAGCGCTTCCGAAATTAGTCAAACCTTCATTGTTTATCAACCCCCACATGCTTTTTGCTGCTAGAGCTTGACTAAAAGTGTAAAAAATTTGTAGGCCCCATCCTTGTGCCTCCTTATGATTAGCTATTTTGGACCATTTTAACAAAGGGATCCCCTCTTTCTCCTCCTTACGTGTCCACAAAAATATAAAACATTTTCTTCTAATTTTGTCTAGTATTCCTTTAGAAATGTGTGTTGTAGACATCTAATAAACTAGGATACTTTTCAAAAGATGTTTTACCAGAACCACTCTTCCACCACAAGACAACCACCTGAAACACCAATTAGAACTCTTTCTTCTATTATTTTGTACAACCATAGCCAATGTGGGAATTTGCATTCATTTGTTTTTAACTAAAAACTCAAATACTTGATTCCTTTTCTAAAGGACAAACATTGAAGTGGAAACTCTAAGCAATTTTCCTTTGCAATGCTTCATCCAAACTGTTAAAAAAAAAAGATGATTTGCTCATATTTACCTCCACACCAATTGTTGTACAGTACAAGTCTAAAAAAAATTAAAAACTTGTCATATCTTGAATAAATCATGACACAAATACCATGATACCATCTAAAAATAAGAAATGAGAAATATTGGCATATCTCACTCATAATTTCCTTAATATGTCACCCTCGTTTTGCATATGATATCAATATCCTCAAACCCTTAGCTACTAATATAAAAATAAAGGAGACAACGGACATCCTTTCCTAAGTCCCCTTGAAGCCTAAAAGAAACCTAGAAAGGATCCATTACTAAGCACAATAAATGAAGCTAAAGAGAGACGACTCATTATCCAATTCATTATCTAAATCTCCATGCCTATTTGAATCAATAGTAACCTTAAATACAACAAATATACCTTGTCATAAGCTTTTGCAAGGTTAATTTTCATTACCACTATTGGGATTTTTCCTATCTTTATTATGTGTGTGCCTTCTTGTGTTGTCTCAGCTGCATCATGGATTTATCTATTAAAAGATAAACCAAACCACTCTTCTAAGATGAAGCATGATACAATAAGTTTTGATATGTTGGCTATAATATTTGAGATAATTTCGAAGATCAAATTACATACTGATTTAGTGCCCCTGAGATCTTTCCAAAGGTTCTAGATTCTTCCATTGCATGCAACAACTCTTCCTTAATCATCTCGTAAAAACCCAAACAAGATTCAATTGCCTAAACATCTGGGCTTGGGCTCTTTGCCTTCTTGAATGGATTTATAACTACTTTTAGCTCTTCTTTTGAAATTTCTACTCCCAAATCCTCATTCATTTAATCATCAATAAACCTTGGGAACAACCTTACTATCTTCAAGATCTCTCCTATATTATCTCATTCATGCTTTTTAAATAATGCATTAAAATGTCTTCTACCTGCTTCGACTATTTTCGAAAATGGTTTTACCTTTGAACCATCCTTTAGCTCAATTTCCCATACAATATTAACATTCTTGCGGTGTTTTGTGTAATTTTGGAAAAAACTCAATATTATTATCCCCTTCAACTAACCATGTGTCTCTAGTCTTAAGTCTTTATTCTATCTTCTCCTTTTCCATTGTATCTTTCTTTTTGTCTTTAAGAAATCTCAACCTCTAAAATTCCTCATCTGCAAAGACTCCTTCAACATTCTTTTCAAACATCCTTAGTTTCCTTAAGCTCTATTTGACTATCTTTGGATTTTCTCCTAGCTTAGTCTACTCTTATTCTCTTTAATCCTTTCAAGTTTCCGGTAAATTATAACAGTGGAGAATCCTTGAACTTCTATCAAATTTCTTTCAATTTTGCATCGCTAGGTTTCTAAATTCTTCATCAAATAGCCATGCATGATTAAATTTATAAAGAGTTGGTGGTTTTTGAGATTTCACTTCAATCAATAGAAGAATTGCCAAGTGATCTAATGATCCAAAATGGATCTGAAATGGCCAAAAATTCAAAGTTCTTGAATTCAGACAAAACCAACACCATCGCGTAGTGTTCATCGCGTTGATTCCGAAAGTATATTATTTTTCGAAAATGGACTCCATATGGCGAAGATATCGCGTTTTGAAGTTTTTTCCAAACAGGCAAAAAAGTCAAAGGTCTAAAGTCAACAGTCTGTGTTGTTGACGTTAGCATGACGTCACGATGACATCATAATGCTAACATGGCAACACCAGAGGTGGACACGTGTCATGCAGAGTCAACATTTTTAGCTGTTGATGTGGCAGGTAACTGGACTGTACGGATTGACATGTGGCAGGTAACTGGACTGTACGGATTGACATGTGGCAGTGTGTAGTAATGACACATGGCAGTACGGGTGACAGCTTTCCAGTGACGTGGCAGGTTTTGGTGGTGACGCATCTCAGTGCGGTCGTGAGTTGGCGTTGATTGTGTAATTAACAGAGAAGGTGACGTGGCATTCCACTAGGCAACTGACGTGGCTCGAGCCAATGAAATGGTGACATGTGGCCCAATCACTGGTTGCCACGAGGCACCCTGGATCAGGCCAATATGGGTCAGGTCAAAATTTGTTGCAGCTCCACAGGATTCGAACCTCCAACCTATTGATATGCAAGAATTTCCAACTGACATGCATGTGGCAGATGACGTCAGCATGACATCATGATGATGTCAGCACGCTGACAAGGCAACACCAGAGGTTGATACATGTCATGCAAATTCGACATTTTTAGGTGTTGATGTGGCAAGTGACTGGACTGTACAGGTTGACACGTGGAAGTCTGTATGATGATCTGGCTGTGTGTAGTAATGACACATGGCAGTACGGGTGACAGGTTGGCAGTGATGTGGCAGGTTTTGGTGGTGACGCGTGTCAGTATGGTCATGAGTTGGCGCTGAATGTGCAGTTGATAGAGCAGGTGACGTGGCATACCACTAGGAAACTGACGTAGCTCGGGCCAATGAAATGGTGACACGTGGCCCAATCACAGGGCACCACGTGGCACCTTGGATCAAGCCAATATGGGCCGGGTCAAAATTTGTTGCAGCTCTGCAAGATTCAAACCTTTGACCTATTGATATGCAATGATTTCCAACTGGCCCGCCAACCGTTCAAGCTACCTTGTTTCTTAGTTATATAAATGGCATAAAATATATTTGAATTGGTTATAGTTTGAAGGTCGCGGGATGTAGCGCCCAGTCGGTAAGGCTAGCCCATCGACAAATGCACAGGAACTAAGGGCTAATCGCTAGGGGGATAACCGCCGACCCAACACCCAGCCACACGACCACCCATATGACTAGGAGCTTGAAGAAAAGGGGGGCGCACCCAGATTTGTTGGAAAGTGGGTTTTCCACTTTAGAAAGTGGAATTTTAATGATTTTTCAGTCATTTTAATGGGATTTGACCTACTTTTGAGGATATGGAGCCCAGATTGACGCCAAATCTTGTGGAGAAGTTGGGATTTGATCCCCAACTCAAATGTTATTTAAACAAGCCTATTTTTCCATGAGAACAAGGTTGGAAAAATCCATTTTTATGTAGGGATTTTGGAGAACAAGTCAGTTTATGTAGAAAATCCTTAAGGAGAGCCAAACTTTGGAGGCCATTTTTGGGAGCTAGAGGAAGCCTTTTTCAATGTCGTCTTTTGCATCAGATTTCTGAGGTCGAACAGAACAACGTGAGACTAGTTTGTAATATTTTTGATGCAATTTTGATGTAAGATGGAAGCATTGAAGATTAATAAAGAAAATCTTCCCCCACTGAAGACAAAGGCCTAGAGACATAGGCAAATTTGTCGAACTCCATTATCATGTTTTGGCGTTATGGTTTATTGTCATTACTGTTCATTTGTTGTTTTGAATTATTTATATGGTTGCAACTTCTTTCATTGAGCATCTTCTCTTTATTATTAAGTCTTAACGGGTAAATTTACACATGCAAAATACTTAACCAGGTCCTTTAAAAGATCATTTCAGATCAAGAGGTATCAGAGTAGGTTGACAGTTGGTTGTTTTTTAGTATGCATGATTACCAGATGAAAGCTAAGGCGTAGTGAATAAGAGCTTGTAGAAGGAGATCCTGAGATTGGATCAAGAAAAAGGGCATCTCAAAGTGAGAAGATGGCATATGAAGAAGGACTTTCTCAACAAGAAAGAGAGTTTCAAAGAAATTTCTTTGCCATGTCGGAGATGGTAAAAGTATTGTATGAAGATTACTTGGAACAGAAGAGTCCTATTCAAGGGGAATCTTCAAAGCAAGACAAAAGTGAAGAGGGAGAAGACCCTCCAAAACCTTCTCCTTCACCTCCTTCATCTCCACATTCTTCTTCTTCAAGTACAAGTTCAAGTTCTACTTCTACTGTTACTTCTGCAAGAAAGCATTCCCATTCCCATAAACATAAGCCTGACATGCCATTACTTATACTTGATGTGAAATTCAAGTTGCCCATGTATACTGGAGAAGTCAATGCTGAGAAGCTTGATAACCGGGTCAGACAGATGGAGGTATATTGCAGTGTGCAACAAATCAATGATGAGACAACCAAGATCAAATTGGCATCACTTCATCTTGAGGGCACAACACTCATCTGGTGGCAGAGTAAGTTTCAACATGGTACTCAACAAATTGGTAATGTATTTCCACCATGGCAAGATTTTATTTTTGCACTTAGAAAACAATTCTATCCATTGGGGTATAAGGAGAAGGCTTTAATTGACTGGCAAAGTCTTAAATTAAGAAAGGACAATCGGTGCAAGAATACACAGATGAATTTTATAAGATGGCTTTGATGTTAAATATTCCATTACATACACAAGAAACTTTGATGAACAATATAAGAGGTTTGCCTGCTCATATTCGTAACACAATATTTATGTTTGGACCTACTAATCTTGATGAGGTTTCTATGCAAGTGACATATATTGAAGCAGGGAAAACTGGAGTTGGTGTATCTGGGGAATCATCTTCAAAGAAGGAAAACAAGGGAAAAGGGAAAGATAAATGGACATCTACAATAAAGGAAGAGAAACTCTCTTGCAAACATTGCAAGAAAGAAGGGCATGATGATGAGCATTGCTGGAAATTGCACCCAGAGAAGAGACCGAAGTGGTTCAAAGAGAAGAAAGGGAGGCAAAAAGTTGCGGCAACATCAAAACCAACAGACTTGGGGTCAAATTCAGGTGATGAGACTAAAATCACAACAATTGGTGATGGTTTTGATTCAAGAAGTAAATTGTTTCATATAAGGGTCATTATGAAACATACCAAGATCGACACTTTGTTAGATAGCGGATCTCAAGTTAACTTAATTTCAAAAGAAGTGGTTAAGCAATTGGGATTAAAAACTAAGATACATCACAAACCCTACTCATTAAATTGGATAAGCAAAAATCACAAATTGCCCATAACAAAGCAATGTATCATAAAGTTTGCAATTGCATCTAAGTTTGTGGATGAGGTAATATGTGATGTGGTACTACTAGAAGTATGTGGAATGGTCTTAGGTAGCCCTTATTTATATGATCTCAGAGCAATCTTCTTCAAGGAACAAATTAATATCACTTAACTAAAGAAGGGGAAAAATGTGTTATGCATGCTCATCATAATAAAGGGACTCAATCTCTTCTAACAATGGAACAATTAAATAAGGCAGATTATGCAAGCAATACACCTATAATTGTACCAGTTGATCTTAAGCAAGAAAGTAAAATGGTTGTAGCATGTAGATCTAGCCATACTTTGCTTCAAGATGAGTTTTTGTTGTGCAAACCTACAAACAGACATGTTGGTTCATTGTCAACCATGTTTTTGATATTGTTATCGCTGCTAATGTTTTCTACATGGATAGTAGTGAATTCAGAATGATGTGAACGAATAAAGATGGCTAACAATATGTGTTCAGTTATCATGGTTATTTTGCAATTGATTATGATGCGACAGGTGCACAGGACAGATTTGATAGACAAAGGACAAGTGGGGAGGCCTATCCCTAACTTGATGTGTTGTTAATATCCTTTTGGAGGACCAAAAGGTCTTAGTGGGGAGGTGTGATCCAAAATGGATCTGAAATGGAAAAAAAATCAAAGTTCTCAGATTCAGACGAAACTAGCGCCATCGTGTAGTGTTTGTCGCGCTGATTTCAGAAGTATATCCTTTTTCGAAAATGGACTCTGTATGGCGAAGATATCATGTTCTGAAGTTTCTCCAAACATGCAAAAAAGTCAAAGGTCAAAAGTCAATAGTTTGTACTACCGACGTCAGCAGTATGACTCGCACGTGGTAGATGACATCAACATGTTGATGTGACAGTACTAGAGTTTGACACGTGTCATGCATATTCGACATTTTCAGGTGTTGATGTGGCAGTAATGACACGTGGCAGTATAGGTGACATGTTGCCAGTGATGCAGTAGGTTTCGATGGTGACGCATGTCAGTACGGTCATAAGCTGGAGCTGACTGTGCAGTTGAAAAAGACGGTGATGTGGCAATCCACTAGGCAACTGACGTGGCTTGGGCCAATGAAATGGTGACACATGGCCCAATCACAGGGCACCACGTGGAACCCTTGATTAGGCCAATATGGGCCGGGCAAAATTTGTTGCAGCTCCGCAGGATTCAAACCTCCAACCTATTTATATGCAACGATTTCCAATCGGCGCGCCAACCGTCCGAGCTACCTTGTTTCTTAGTAATATAAACGACATAAAATATATTTAAATTGGTTATAGTCCAAAGGTCACGGGATGTAGCGCCCGGTTGGCAGGGCTAGCCCGTCGACCAAGGCGCCAGAACCAAGGGCTAATCGCCAGGGGGCTAACCGCCGACCCAACACCCGGCCACATGGCCACCCATATGACCAGGAGCTCAGAGAAAAGGGGTGCATGCCCAAATTTGTTGGAAAGTGGGTTTTCCACTTAGAAAGTGAATTTTTAATGATTTTTAAGCCATTTTCATGGGATTTGAGCCATTTTTTGAGGATTTGTAGCCCAGATTGAGGCCAGATCTTGGGGAGAAGTTGGGATTTGATCCCTAACTCTAATGTTATTTAAAAAAGCCTATTTTTCCATGAGAACAAGGTTGGAAAAATCCATTTTTATGCAGGGATTTTGGAGAATGAGTCAGTTTATACAAAAAAGCCTTTAGGAGAGCCAAACTTTAGAGGCCATTTCTGGGAGCTAGAGGAAGCCTTTTTCAGTCTCGTCTTTTGCATCAGATTTCTGAGGTTGAACAGAATAGCATGAGACCAGTTTGTAATTTTTTTGATGCAATTTTGATGTAAGATGTAAGCATTGAATATTAATAAAGAAAATCCTCCCCCACTAAAGACAAAGGCCCGGAGACGTAGGCAAATTTGTTGAACTCCGTTATCAAGTTTGGTGTTATGGTTTGTTATCATTATTGTTCAGTTGTTGTTCTAAATTCTTTATATGGTTGAAACTTCTTTCATTAAACATCTTCTCTTTATTATTAAGTCTTAACTGGTAAGTTTACACATGCAAAATACTTAACCAAGTCATTTAAAAGATCGTTTCAGATCATCTAATGAACCCCCATTACCTACCCAATATTTCATTACTGCAACCTCTTATATAGTATTTTATGCTACCAAAAATCTATCTAGCCTTTTGGATATTCCCTCTTTACCTCTTCTAGAATTTCTCTTGGTGTGAACCACGTGAATGGGCTCAATATATGTAAGCTTTAAATCTTCAAAAATGTCACTATATTCTACTAAGGGATATGGTCTTATTGATTATCCCCATATGTCTGTGCTCATAATCAAGTTAATATTCCCCTATTTTAATATTGTCACCTTCTAGGGAACCTTGATCTAATAACATTTCTCAAAAAGGCCTCTTAGCCCCATATGGACCATATAGGTTTATCATCTCAAACACCTTTCTTATCTCCTTTGACTTACATTTTGCCTAAATTCCTGCATTCTACCCAAATTCTTGCATTCAAGAAAGAAGTATAAAGGGGGTCAATGTTGGAATCCCAACCTGTGATGAAACCACTAGAAATACCCTTTACATCTAGAGAACAAAAAGTCCAATCCTTCAAGAAAGAAGATTCAACTTCTATTGCTTTGCTTCCCAAACACATTGTTTCTTGGAATAACACTATATATGGTTTATAAATAAAACATAGTTTCTTTAGGGATAACTTTTTATGGGCACCCCCAACCCATATAACTTTCATAGAGAGGATGATCATTTTGATACCTTCTCTCAATGAGTTTTTTCTACTTGAAATATCCCTTTTATTGTCGATTGTTTTCCCTCCCTAACTTCTTTGGATGCTCTATTTTTTTCCAATAGGGGAAACCTAGCACATGTCTAATCCGATACCTCCTTCAATTAATCCTCCTTCCATTAAGGGTTCCTTTCTATGTCTTAGGTTATAATTTGACCCAAGAAATTTGTTTTGACCCTTTTCCCCATCCTCCTTCAAAGGATTTTCAACCGAGTTAACCCTAACTTCTAAATTACCTTGGGTAACCAAAATTTGTTTACTGACATATATGTACTACTCACTATGGCATTTTGAGAAATGTGTTTTTTCTAATTCTAACCCTCCCTTACTCTTAACAGAACCAAAGCACTGGATCTTAGAATTGGAGATATATTATTCTCCAATAGAAATAGATCTATTTTCAACACTCTATGAAAGCACACCTTGATTCATGGTGTCTTTTAAACTAGATAGAAGAGTTGTTTCTACCCCCTTTGGTCCATTTTGATCTAGAATATCTAAAGGCTTTGGTGATTCTACGACCTTTGTAGGAGTGTTGGACACTTCCTTTGCAACCTTATTACCTCTAAATATAGGACCAACTTAATCATCATCTACCTTGAGGTCCTCTACTTCCTTTGAAACTTCTTGGCCAATGAATACTTAAGCTTATTTTTTCACTCAAACTTTCTTCCCCTAAGAACATCCCTTCAGATTGTTCTTATAATCTTTCCACAGGTGTCCTACCTCATGGTAAACTATGCATTGGAAGGGCATATTCCAAAATCTATCCTTTATAAATATTTATAAGAACCCCATTCAATTTCAAGATCTACAAGGAGCCCTTCATGTTTATAAACCTCTACCAATATCCACTTATCTTCCATACTCCATCAATTTTGTTCCAGGGCTTTAAACCTTCCCCAAAAACTACCCAATTTCTCCAATATACCTTTGCTCCAAATTTCAATTATGAGTCCTAGCAGTAACACTCACACTTGTTGTATATACATAAGCTCACTTCTAGGATCGAAACTTGGCCTCCATGGTTTTAAGCATAAAACCAAAGTTCCCCACAACCAATGTTGACTGAGAATTGCCTCCACATATTTTGAATTCCTAAATTCAAAACAAATCCAACCTTGGAGTAGAACACAAAATTTTGGAGAATACCCTATAAGCATTTTCTAATTTTCTTCCAACCAGCTTCTCAAAGAACCACCTTTCACCTTCTTTCCATAAAATACACATTAACCACTTTCTTCACCAACCCTTCTATTTCATCCATGCCAATGTCTCCACTTAACACCATTTTTACATTTTATTTCATGGACCTGATACATTTTTGTTTTCACCCTCTTCCAATGGTCTCCTTATCTATTTTTGGATTATTGTTAGGGGAGCCAAGGCTTGGACTGTGGATTGTTTGCAACAAGGATATGGCTCCTCTGAACCACTTCTTAAATCATCCTTGAAAACTATCCTGGGACTCATGTTGCTATCAAGGATAATATCTTGTCTAAGCCTCTTCAATGAGCCAGATGATCTATCCATTTGACTTAAATTCTCTTTTAGCAATCTATCAAGCATCATGCCTCTTCCATGTTAAAGGAACCCTCTACCACTAGATTACCTTACATCATTCATGCACCCATATCAATTCATAGCCCTAGCCTAAAACTAGCTCATCGTTATAGGTCCTTGCACTTTGCCATATTTCTAAAAGTTCTTCTCTAAAACAAAATATGGAGTTATAACTAGGGGCTTCCCCTCTCCATAGTCCACCACCTCAAGGTTAAAATCCATCAAATTAAACCTTCTAACCTTCTAATAACTTTATATCTTCACCTTGGTGCTCCCACAAAAGCCCTATACTTGGCCATCCTTGAAGATGATCATGTTTCAACTTCAAAGTAGTTATCTTCGTACAAGGGAAGTATCCACACACACACACACACACACACACACATGGGGAAACCTGAGGGATTCTTCCCCACATTCATGGATGTTGTCCCTAGTAAACGTACTAGCATAAACTAGTGTGCATAACCTAGTGCGATTCAAATTAGGCACTTATTAGCACATAATAAGCCAAATGCCCAACAACTAGTTGAGCCATCCTCTTAACATGTATGTGTGTGTGTGTGTGTGTATTTCCCCAAGGAAAACCTCACAAAGAAACCATGAAGGGATGCTTCCCCACATTCATAGATGGTATTCCTAGTGACCCGTCAATGTAGACAAGTGCACCTCACCTAGGGGCTCGAATCAGACTCTTATTAGCACGAAACTAGACAAATGCCTAGTAACATTGGTGGTAATCACTTGAGCCAACCTCTCGGGGGTAACACACACACACACACACAGACAATTCAGTGGGATAACCCAAGTGGTTGAGTGCTTTAAGATTTATGTAGGAGATATTGGGGTCAGTTACTTGGGCTAGCTAATGACATGTTGAGCTCTCAATGAGTATATTGTATCAACCTCTAGCCCTAAAGAATTTACCTTGGTTACCATCCTTGAAATGAGCGGAAGTGCCTGTTGGGTTTCCTCGGGAAGTTATCCTTGTGATATGTGTGTGTGTGTGTGTGTGTGTGTAATCATAGTGGGTAAGCTTGATTTGTTCAAATATAGTGTTTCGAGGAAAATTTCATGTGTCTAGTTCTAGTAAGGTTGATTCCTACTAAGTATGTGTGTGTGTGTATTTTCCAAGAAAAACCTCATGGGGAAACCCAAGGGATGCTTCCCCACATTCATGCATAACATCCCCAATAAAATCATCGACATAGGCTAGTATACCTCACCTAGGGGATTTGAGTCGACCACCCACTGACATGGAACTAATGAAATGCCTAGCAACATTGGTGGCAATTGGTTAAGCTAACCCCTTGGACTACACACACACACACATGTGTGTGTGTGTGTAGTCCAAGGGGTATAAATGTATGTATGTATGTATATACACACACACACACATGTATGTATGTATGTATGTATGTATAGTCCAAGGGGTATATATGTATGTATGTATAATAACAGTTTTAAGTAATACTAAAAACCTCGCATGACATATTATAGTCACCCAAAATATTGTTCGTGACTAGTAAGTCATTTTAGACTGAAAAACAAAGTACTTATAAATTATGACTAGACTCAATAATAGTCCCATCCAAGTACTCCTCTATTAGCAGTTGGCCTTCTTGTGATGGTAAACCTGATTTTGATAAAGTGTCA